>JAHWFP010091447.1:0-23367 GCA_023313725.1 Lithobius niger | reverse complement strand
AAAAAAAAAAAAAAGGACGAAACCAACGTAAAAAAGCTGTAAATTCATTATAGGAAATCCCGCATGTATTAAGCAAACAAAAACGCAAACAGTCGAAACAAGAATCTTGCTCTAAAAGAACAAAACAATACGCCAATGCTGCGAGAGCGGATTACTTGGACCTAAAAAGGCTCAATTTTTTTTGGGATTTGTTGGCTGCTGCTACAAATTTCAGCAAGTGGAATCTTATTTTCTTCCGGTTTACAACCTTGATATATGTTTCGATTGGAAAGAACAACGTTTTTTTAGAAAGACGTCGGTTTTTTTTTTTTACCTCCAGTGCCCCTTACAGCTATCTCAAAGACTGGTTCCAGATGCGAGCTCGGTACAAGGAGGCTCGGCACCGCTCGGTACTTAATAAGGAGTTATTGCTTCTGTTCTATAGAACAGCGACAAAATGACGCCATATGGCTACGAGGAGAGATAGCTAGCTACAAGGGGCACTAGATTAAAATGGAGGCAAAAACAACGGCACTTCTAGTCAAGCCAGTGCTTTGAGAGCGACTTTCTTAGGCCTAAAAACGTTTTCTGCAATCCCTCATGCTGCTAGGTTATAATCCGAAAAGAAAAGATTTCACTTGCTAAAAATTTCAGCAACTACCAACAAATCGGAAAAAAATCAACCATTATAGTCCTACGAAAACTGCTCTCACAGCATTAGATTCAGTCAGACGCTTTTCTTTTCCCCCGCCAAGTTTATCCACTCCAGTGCCCCTTGCAGCTAGCCCACTTACTGGCTCAAGCATAGAGTTATTTATACGAGCCCAAATTTTGGCCTGGAGAAACCAATTTGTATTTAGTGGAAATTAAGAACATTTTGCAGCCTGTTTTCCGATCAAGCAGGGCCGGATTTATAAGAAGGCCCGAGAGGCCCGGGCCTATAGCGGCACTTTTTTTTTAGGGGCGGCATGACGGCTTAAACACAGTTGTACGTGAGAACTGGTGCGAGTTCATGAAAATTTATTAACTAAATGCTGGCGCCATCCATCATGTGCAGTACATACCATCAAGGGTAATATGGATTTTGGATCCATATTACCCTTGATACCATCAAGAATCAATAAATTCTTGATACCATGTAGACCGATTTTGAGGTTGACCAAGGCACATTTTTTTCAACATTCTTTTCTTTAAAACGTCCTTACGTTATTTACAAACTTTTCATAGCATTATGTTGGGTTGATTGCCATACGTTGATCGTAGTAGTGAAATAAAATGAGTAGCCATGAGCGAATGAAACTAAGCGGCGCTCATTACCCCAACCAGGGGGGAAAAAGGGACAAGATAAGGCCCTAGTGACCAAATTTCTTAATTTAAGTTCAAATAGGTTACTTTCAATTACTTTTCTCAGTAACATTGCACAAGTTATTTTTGCCCTACCCGTTTTCCATGCGTCGCAAACGATCTAAATTAAATTCGTAAGAGTCTGGGCTTAATCTACCCTGGTCTTAGCAAGGGGAAGTTTCGGGGGCATTGAAGAGCGGCATTGTAGTTGGGCCTACAGGCGGTAAGAACTTAAATCCGGCCCTCCGATCAAGGTGTCTGGTTGAAATCTCCCAAAGGCCATTTAACTTTTCCCGTGTTTTCGGGAAAATCGGCACTAACGAATTTATTCATTCAATCATTTAGTCAATTCGATACAATTTTTCTGTTTCCCCAAAGATGACGCATACCATTTACAACGCACTTTCAGCGTTTGTGTTCCATTGGTTGATGTTTTTTTCGTTCCCGGTTGGCTCAGAGCTCATGTAAAGGTGCTGTTTCTAAACTAGAGGGATGTCTGAGGGAAGTGAGGAAAACTGTTTCTTAACTCGAGGAGACTGATCCAAACCCCTCCCACTTTACGTAGGCGTGACGTCATGGAGCTGAGATGTTGCTGAGGAAAGTGAGGCAAGTTTTTTCTCGCTCACTTACTGATCCAACATGGCTGCCATCATTCATTAGTAGCTGAGATGGTCGTGTTTCTAAACTGTAGGAAGTGAGATATGGAAAATGTCTAAATTTAGAAACAAAATCCAATTAAACAGAGATTAATAAGCATTTGTATTATGTTCCAAATAACATTTCTCTCGCTGAAAATAGATGTGGCAGCGATTATTACTAATTTTTCTAATGTTGAGAACGACAAGTGAGGCAGTGGTGTTTCTCACAGGGGCTAGGCACACAAATCGCGTACATGCCGGAACACTCACGCCACCCCGCGAGTGTTCTGGCATGTACGCGATTCGTGTGCCTAGCCCCTGTGGTGTTTCTAAACTGAACGGTTTTGGTGACGTTAAGGGGCGTGGCTTAGAGGAATCCATCTCACTCTTCCCTCAAGTTTAGAAACACGCCCAAACGGCCTTGCTTTCAAACCGGAAGTAGGGAACGCGCAAGGCATTAAGAAGATGGCGGCCTCCATGGAAATCGTAGTGGGAACGTATGAAGAAATACTGATTGGATATAAATTGGTGAAACATGAATCGGTAAGTTCTTATGTGCCCTAGGCTTTCGTTCGCGTTAAAAAGAAGACAAAAAAATCAAATCGTTAGAAGTGAGTGTCAACTCAAGTGATGGGGCTAAGATCATACTGACAGGACGCTATTTAATTGGACATGCGGCCGCTACGGAGCATTGAATCTCACGTGGAGACGCAAGTGTGCATGCCGGGGCATGACAAATAAATAGGATCGCATACACATGGTTTTTTTTCCTCCCCTTGTTAGATCTTTGCGTTGGTCGCACATATTTAAGCTTACGGTGAACCGAACTGTAACCTAACTTCACATTCACTAACAAGGGTGACCCTACTTTGGGGTTGATGGGACTCAAACCACCCCCCCCCCCCTTCCCCAGCTACTCCTTTTCCTTCCCTTTTGACAGGGTGGATTGACTTAAATCATATGATTTACATTAATGATAAATATTAATTAATCACTTTGATTTAAATCATGATTACTATTAAAATATTAATAGTAATCCAGATTTAAAACAATACTTTTACCCTTCCTTTAAATATTTCAATTGATTAGGCTACACCAAATAAAGTTTCTGGTTTAGTTTCTCTGATGATCAGTGCTGCCGAACAGCTGCTTATGACAACAGCTTCTTACGTAGGTTTGGACTACGGAGAGGTTACAAAGAATACCGTGCATGATACGAACTATCAAATTCTCCGGACATATTTCCGACCAACTATCGCTGACTTTAACACTTTAGATTGTTCAAATCGTTCCATTGCACGGACACTAAGCATGAAATCGCATGGAGTCAAGCTGAAGTTGAAATCAGGTTGAATTCAAAATCGGACGACCACCTGAGGTGCCTGGTGTCTGTAGCAATTCGACTGCATGAGCATAAACATGTGACGCTTATGAATCGGCAGGGCCCTACGAGTCATAATATCACTTACCTCGTAGGGAAAGATCTTGAGCAAAAACTGGACACAAAGTGGAAATTACTTGACAACGATCTGCCTCATGAATGGTGTGGGCGAGTGAAGCAGAATGGCCTTAACAAAATTGAAAATTTGCAATATTTTGAACAATATAACGGTGTGACAGTGCACGATAGTTGGTCGGAAATATGTATGGAGAGGTTGTTTTCAGCATTTTGATATTTTGATATGTTCACACAAAAATATGCAACCACCCGGGATCAGTCAAAGCAGGAAAAGTAATCTTAAATGGCCTGCTAGATATTTAAATCTGTATCAGCCGTAATATTTATAAACTGGCCATAGTGTTCGAAATCAAAATCAAAACTTGGCAAAAACTTTACATTTTTTTTAGGCATTTTCTATGTAAACTTGCACCAAAATGATATCTACAAATAACCAAAGAATAACATTGGTAAAAAAAATACTGATTTAAATTTAAAAAATCAGATTTTTTTGGAATTTTTGAAAACAGAATTTTTTGGTAGACAGAATCATGAAGAAAATCCATAAAAACAAGAGCTAAAACCTTTAAACAAAGGCTTTTCCAGGATCTGTAACGCCAGGAAAAAGTGAACACATTTGTGCGGGGCTCGACGTTTATTGACTCCTGGTAACGCTCATTAGGCAAAGTTAGGCACGTCCCAAAGTTATAACAGTAACGTGAAGCCCCCCCCTCTTTTTGTGCTGTTTTCGGGCACCCTTGTTCCGAACCATTACCACATTTTCCTGCAATCTGGCATTTAGGATGTAGCCTACCAAAAGAACTGAATAATAGACCGTATCAGCAGTCAGAGACTCAGCTAAAACAGTATAAATTAATTAATAGGGGCTCCTTTGCAGTTCATTCTGGAAACCTTTCCACCGTGCCTTGTGTAAAGGCTACTCCAGCAATGCAAAGCGAAGGCGGTGATTGACACTGAAGAGAGTAGGTAAGTTTTGGTAATTTATGAGGGCCAAACTAAACCTTTGCCCCAAAAACAGTATGGGAAAAAGTCATTCAGCGTAAATCAATATGCTCACTTCGTTACGGGAGGAGCATATACAACACTCGGCAAGCTACCTATCACAAGCAGGGTTGGGTTTTTGACGTTGAAAACCAGTTTTTGACATGACATGTCAAAAACCATACAAAAACCGTCGAAAACTGTCAAAAAGTGACGAAAACCGTCAAAAAGTGACGAAAACCGTCAAAAAGTGTCGAAAACCACTAAAATCAAGATTGAACTGCCCAGATTCAATCAATGGTAATAGCAGTGTTAGGTAGCATGGCAATAAGTGAACTCTTTATTAATTAACATGAGATAAAACATCAAAAGCTCTTAGTTTTTAATGTAATAATAGTGGGTTCTTAAAACAGTCTGAAAAATTTTTAAGCTTCTTTGCCATTTTAACTCCCAGTCCGATATAGCTTGGAGTGCACGCAGGTTTGTGCTGTGGAATGAGTTGGGGATTATGAAAGAGAATAGAGTGGCTGATTTAGTTAACCTTCACATATTTGTTCAATTTAAATCAAGTATTGGTGTTGCTGGGCATAAGCATACAGACTCCGACATACATCTTGTGCTTATTTTAACTGACTAGACCTAATTTTACTAGAGATACAAAACAAACTGTGACATTTGGGGATTTGCAAAACTTTGCAAGAGTGCAACCTGTTTACTGGAAATATAATTGAAAATTTGTCAATTACTTAACCAGTAAACAGGTTGCAATCTATATAATTCTCTATGTATTTATTTATTTATGTACATTTTTTTTTGCTTAAATGGAGTATTTTTAACAGTTTTTGACATGTCGAAAACCTATGTCAAAAAGTGGTTTTTGACATGACGGTTAAAACCATGGTAAAAACCGGATAAAACCTGTCGCATGTCAAAAACTTGCCAACCCTGATCACAAGGGCACGAGTTTGGGCGGCAAATGGGAATAAACGTAATATTACGACGGTGGCTCATTGGGACAAACAACAACGTTTTTCCTACATACACAAAATGTTTCTGAAATCGGAACTAATGCGTTCCAACACCGGATCAGACACTGCGACGATACGTATATGGGAAACTGCGCCCGCGGCAGTGGCCATCGTGTTCCAGTTACATATAGAAGTTTTGTGTGTGTAGAAAAAAGTTCACAGAATTACAAAAAAGTTCGTTTTTGTGGTTTAGTGTAAGAAAGCAATTATGTCCTTCAATATCCACTGTAATCTCCGCTTGCCGGTTTTGCAAGAAAAAAGTTGTTGTGTGTCCCAATAAGCCATCGTAATGAAATTTGATAGGACTTATGAATGGATTATGTTAAAAGTTAAAACGCTTATTAGCTGCTCATTTGTCTCTTTGCTCATGTTAAACTATATTCATGTCATCGAAAAGTAATTCAAATTTTTGCCTAGAAACAAATTTTTAAAATAAGAAAACCAATTTTTTGTAGTGTGAAGATGACATAGTAATAACTGGCCTATCGTAACAGCTCTCTGCTGTGACTTCCATATCATATGACTGGTCTAGTCCAATCAGGCGGCCAAACAGTCGCTGTTCCCATGGCTTTAATCGTGGGGCGTCACAGCAGAGGGCCGTGGCGTGTGTTATAGCTAACCACAAATCGTGAAAAGAGCTTTGCAAATCTATCAAAAAATGGGGGCAAAAAGTATGGACTCCAGTAACAACAGTAAGGTGGCACCGAAACTGGATCGGATTGGTTGTCGATGTTTGTGTTATTGGAATCTGCAACTTTTGCTGAAATATTGAGAATTCGGCAACCATTTTCGATAACGACTTGCGGTTTGCGGCATGTTGCTCAGGAAATCGCTCGGTATCTCCTTAGGTATCCTTCAACTGTTGATAACCATCGTGTAATTTATTATTTTAATAATTGTGCTTTTGAAAAAAACTATACAATCGTCAATCGATAAACAATTGGAATACATTTTGGATATTTGTCGGTACCAGTATTGGCAAAATTTTTAAAAACTGGATCGCTACTGGTGACGTTTGTATCGGTACAGCCTCAACCGACACAGATAATAAAAACTTCATTTTCCGTAGAAAGTCTTGAGCCCGCAAATGTATGTGGGAAGTCAGTGGAACATAGTTATGGCCCCCCCCCCCCCCCATCCCTATGAAAATGCACTCTGGTGACAAGAGGCTGTCCACATATGAATGAGATAACATTGTATTGTACTTTACAACTTTTTTTTTTATTCCAGTCTTATGAACTAGAGCAGAGCTTCACAAACCATTCTCATTGTGGCAGTGTTCGAGCAGTGGCAGCAGCCGGCCGATTTGTAGTGTCGGGAAGCACAGACGAGACGATACATGTCTTTGATATGCGCAAGCGGATAGAGGTGGGAAGTCTTATTGCTCATGAAGGTAAGGTCTGTTTCAATTTAGTTTGCATTGTAACCCTATCGTATACTTGCAGACGAATTACATCTCCAGCCAAATTTTTATGGTTTCACCAAAACTAATTTTTGGTGGAATTTTTAAATCCACTAGGTGCAAATCCAAAAAGGTAGCAGTGATGAAGTGATACTGCATGATTTGTATACATTTCCTGCAGGATTGGCAAGTTTTCAACATGTGACAGGTTTTATCCGGTTTTAACAGTCTTACAAAAAAACCCTTTTGACACACAGTTTTTGACAAGTCAAAAACTGCTTTAAGATAATTTCATTTTAGACAAAAAAAAAGGTAAATAAATAAATAAACATAATTGACTCAGTGTTTCACTGGTAATTTGGTGTAGTCAGAAATTCCTTTGAAATTGTGTAATTCTTGGATTTAAAAAAAAACAAACTTGTATGGCGTTACTAGTGGACCAGTATGCAGAACCACTGTTACTGGAGTATGCACAGTGGAAATTATTCGTAAGAAGCGCAAGATCTTGAAACAATCACGATACTAACTAGGCTAAATGGTTATAGAACTTATAGTTTTATAAGCATTACTGTTAATTTCAAAGCACCATTAAACCACATTGATATTGTGAATGAGGTTCGATTTACATAAATAAACATCCAAAAGTTTTCCAAAAGTTTTCGAGGATTGTCAAGAAGTGGAACCGAAAATGCCTTTTTTTGTTGCCTCATGTAAAAACCTAGCATCAGTATAACAATAATAATAAATTTCTTGAATGCTATTGTCTTCAATCTTCATCTTCACGTGAAGCAAAGCATAAAGGTCTATTGGTGCAACTTGACAACCAATCTTCTTGATAGTTTGAGTCAACATAGGAGCCCAAGAGCTTACAACAGGCGGCCCCGGCTCACAACAGGTATTAGAAATGCTTTTACAGCTATGACTAAGGTTAGTGTATCTTTTGTTTTTGTAGGTTCGATAACATCCTTGCAGTTCTACTCAAATTCTCATCTTTTAAGTGGCAGTGATGATGGCGCAGTATGCGTTTGGCATGCACGCAATTGGGAATGTTTGAAAACTCTTCGAGGTCACCAGTAAGTTTAAAACGTATCGTTTAACTGTTGTGGCTAATGTAATGTAATGCAATTGTGTTGTGGCTAATGTAATTAGTGAACTTGAGTGCTAGTAGTGTTGCTCGAGACACAGCTTTATACTGTAGCACATCGCCCGCAGGAATGAATCTTAACACAAGGTTCATATGGGTCTTTGAGAACCTGGAACTGTCCTGGATAACAAAAATAAAATTCCAGGCCTGGAAAAGTGTATCGTCTGTTATAGATAAAAAGTATGAGGAATAAGTAGTCATATTACACACAAATTGTGATAATTAAGTGTACTCAATTTGTACCACAACTTGTGTAGTATTGGCCTGCATGGAGTTAACAACTGGACTGTTAAGAGTAAAAAAGGCAAGCATAATTGATTCTGTAACATGCATCATGCACCGCAACCGAGGTTTTTGGCACAATAAGTTTTCAAAAATCATTAAAAAAATTAAGTATGTCTTTAATCTGTATTTTCCCAGTGTGTGAGGCAAAGATGGTGAGTGGTTTTAACACTTTAACACCTATGGACGTACTGGTACGTCCTTTGAACTTTTGCACAGCTGCCTATGAACGTACCAGTATATCCTGTATGTTTGTGGGTTTATGCTAAAGTCAACGTACCAGTACGTCCATCGCTCTTCACGCAGTGTTGTTAGGTAACGTTTTTAGTGCACATATCAGTCGTTAAATGGCAGCACTGACTAGTCAAAGCTGTGTGAAATGATGTTTGTTGGAAGTTATAAAGGTGCCTTGCTTAGTCGAATACAAAATGGCGGCCAACAATGTTGAACTTTTGTGTTTTTGTTAAGTTTTACAACGTTGTTTTGCTGCTTAATGTGCCAGTACTAATTTGTGTAAAAAATTTCTGAATGCATCACCATTTAAAGCATACTTTTCTGAGATAAGTGACTATATTTTAAATTCTTGAGCTCCACTGCACAGCTTGAAATGATATTTTTGGTAAATGCCCAAAGTCGGTCAGGCTGTAATGCTCATTCAAAATAAAAAGGTCAGGCGTGAAAGTGTTAAAAAAAAAATCTAAAGCCCGACAGCAGTGTTGCCATCAAGACACGCTACAAACAAATGAAATCGATATGTCTGCCCCTTGCTGTTTGTGGGCCATGAACAGGATACCTAAAATCCAAAGAAATCCTGTTGTGTCATGCGACAGATCTATACTATATCATCGTTTTATTTGTTTTTACGTGTCTTGATAGGAACATTGCTATTGGGCTTTAGATCCTTTAGTTATTTTTAACCTCTTGCCTATCTTTGCCGTAAACATTACACTTCATCGACTACTTCGTTGTTTGTACTCTCCTTTTGCTCTTCAGTCGTCATGAAGAGGATTCTCTCCACTTTTCCATGTTACCAAGAAGTAGTATTTGGTATACATTTACTGCCTCACTCAACAGGCTCTGTTTAGAGTTTCAGTATCTTGTTGATTACTACAATCAAGACTTAGCAGAAATAACGAATTTATTTATTTTTACCGTGTCTGGATGAGAACATTTGGATACGGTTAGGAGTGACTGAGACCGCACAAGTTTTTGCTTAGGATCCAGTTTACTCCTTTCCTCTCCGTTCTTTGCACAAGGTCTTGCGAACCAGGCTTGGTCGACTTACCGATGCCGTTTAGGTTTCACACTCGACAGCTTCTTTGGTTTCCGAATTTACGTCGTTTGTATAATTCTCGTTTTGGTTGTCTTGCTGAAGTTCCCATCCAAATAATTTGACTTTTGAGGAACTTATGATCCAAATGATCCTTCCTTGCCTGCTTTTATAGCAAATAGTAAAAAAGATGCCAGTTGGAGGAGGTGTTGCAAAACAGTCGCAATTAACTACTCTCACCCATTATTAATGCAGTAAAGCTGCCTTAGGGGTTGCTTCTTGTAGTGCAGGCTGTCTATTTGGCTTTACTCGTATAGTCAGGCCGTCACACATCACTGTCGGGCTTTGAATTTTTTATCCCAGGGCTCGAAATGAGCGTTTCTGTATCACAGTTTGCACCACAATTTTACAAAAAAGTCTGTAAGGTTGACGCTCATTACTGTGGAACACTGTATTAAATTTACCTCCATTAGAGTGAAAATTCTCCATATTACGCTGACTTCTACACTACAGCTAGTTCCTTATCTAGCAATTAAGTCGTCATGAAGCTCCATGAAATTAGAAACATACCACTGATGAATATACAGGGCCCTTCCTCCCCTTAAAGTGTCTAGCCTAATTGGAGTAGATCTGAGAAAACAACTGAATGCAAAATGGAAACTGAGAGGTTGTGAACGGCCTACTAAGACGTGAGGCTTTGCAGTGACGAAGGGCCTTATAAATTCAGGAGGCTACGCGAAGCAGCGATGTCAAACTCAGATGGTGATCGTGTTCACAACGAAGAAAGTAAACAGAAGATAAACTACTTTTGAAGAGCTTGAGATTTGCTAGCTAAGGAACTATCTGTAGTGTGGAAGTCAGCGTAATATGGAAAATGTTCACTATTGGAGGTAAATGCACCACAATTTTGGATATTTGTGATGCAAAATTGAAATATGCATGCACAATCGTTTAAAACACTGTGATGCATTGTTAAACGCCATTGTTTTTGCTCCGTGTTGGCGAATTATCCAACACGTAACAAAAACAGCAGCGTTGTCCTAGCTTCTTGATTCCAATCCTAACAGAAGTTAGTTTTATTTTATACTAGGTGTAAATGAAGTGGAAGCATTTTAGATGATACGCATTTGTAATACAAAACATCAGAATGTTTAGAAATCTGAAAATGAAAATTATGCAATTTATACATTAGACGATTGCAGTCTCTTGTTTTAGCTGAATCATCAAATTTAAAAAACCTCCTTTTGCCTGCTAAGAAAAATAACTATCCGTCATGAAAACGGCAAAACATTATTTTCAAATTGCTACGCACATATTTATTGTACATCGCAGTGGTGATGAGCACCTTTTTGGTCAACATTTCATGCCCTGTATTCCGTTCATAAAATTCCTTTTTTCAGAAAAGGTGTGACGAGTCTTTCAGTGCACCCATCCGGCAAGTTGGCATTAAGTGTTTCCAAAGATCGTAGCATGAGAACATGGAACTTAATAAAAGGCCGTGCTGCTTACGTAACCAACATTAAAGCTGGTAAGGTTAGGGAATTTTGTCAAATTTGCTTATTATGACTAAACAAAATTGTATTTCAGATAAACAATGTTTTGTTATTAATTAGTTGCAGATATTGTTGCGTGGTCCCCTGATGGAGCTTTGTATGCGGTTGCTGTTGAGAAGACGTTAGATGTTTACAGTGTTCAGGTACGATTGCAATATTATTTAACAGCAGTTTTGCATAATTTTTTGTGTGCTCATGCTAAGTTTCTTTTACAGTTAGCAGGAATTGTACACAAGATCGACTTTGGAAAGAAAATCCTTTGTTTGGCCTTTATTACGGTTGGTAAACTTTTACCTTAAAAATTAATCTTGGTCCTCGATTATAAAAGATAGTGACAAAAGAAATTGGACAAGAAATTAAATATAAAAGTATCGTTTTCGAAAATTACTTTTATTGAATCTTTAGTGTCAACTTCGGACACACCAACTTTCACAAAACAAGCATGATTTGTATTTGTTTTGGCAAAAACAATCACTTGCAGTTTGAATTTTGCCATATACCATAAATACTCGAATATTGTAAGGCACAGGTCTACACTGAAATCAGAATATGTGTTGTTTTTTGTGTGTTTTTTTTACATTCCTTGAATGCTACAATGGGTGTTAGTTTGTGAAGGTTTTTTTTTTATAACCCCACTTATGTTTTATAGGAAACACACGTGGCTATTGGCGGCGAAGGTCAAGAAGTTGAAATTCACAGTGCCAATAAAAGTGCACTCGCGTGTGTGTTTCATGCTCACAATAATAGGTAATGTTTGGGTTGGAAACTGTATAAGGTCAATTTATTACAGTAGTTATCGACAATAATTTTCTATATTAACCGCTTTTCAGAGTAAAGGCACTGTGTTGCTTAACTCCTGGAACAGAACCAAACATCAGATGGCTTGTTTCTGGCTCAAGCGACGGCCACATACGGGTTTGGAATCTTGACGTAAACAAGGTACAGTGATTTCAGGGCTGGAAATAGTCACTACTACAGCTAAAATACTTTTAAAGGTCACAAAATTACTTTTTTTTAATTAACGGAAAGAGTACTTACTACCAAGCAACTTGAACCATTTAATCGAGTCAAGCTGCCGCACACGTGTGTTTTATGCCATACTTTATGGCCAATGTTCAAGAAGGCTTTTCTCCGAGTAGGGATTATTAAACATATTGTAACAATTATTCTATAAGGGCATGTAAAAAAAATCTTATCTTTTTCGGGTGTGTGTGGCTCAAAGATTCGTGTGGGTCAGTTTTTTTTTTCTATCATCATAACATAGCAAAAAAAATACACCACCTGAGTGATAAAACTATGAAGTGGGAAGGGAAAAGTTTAAGCTGCCAGATAGCGATCAAGCGTAGCTTTGCAAGAATTCAGGCCAAGGGCACACACGACTTCATGGAGAAGGGCATTCCAGGCATCGATAACCAGATGGGTGTAAAAAAAAAAAACAACCCTCACACCAGGATACAAGCGGATGGTTTGTGAAATTTGTGGGGATGACCTCTAGACTGTCTCGGAGGGTTGTTGACAAAGAACTTCTCTTGGGGAACTTATCAAGCTGATGCACGATCTTGTAGGTCTGCAAAATGTCACCACTCAGTCTCCGTTTTTCAAGGGTTTGAAGGTTCATGATCTAAAGTCGTTCCAGATAAGGAAGGTCACGTAAACCAGGGACAAGTTTCGTAGCACGCCTTTGTACCTTCTCCATAATTGTGCAGTCTTTGACCAGAAATGGACACCACGCCTGAACACAAAAGTCCAGGTATAGGCGGACTAATGAGGTGTAAAGCATCCTCTGGTTACAACAATGAGGAAGGAGACATGGTGCTTAATTTGGCCAAGGGCACTGAATTGGTATCAGGTATGATTGATGTTGTTTTGAATAACGATAGAAGTCACTTTTTGTTCTCTTGATCACTCTTTTTAACTAACTGTCCCGCTGTCAACTTTTTTTTTATCGTTGTTAGCAGGATTCGCACAAGGTGCTTGAAGTCCCTGAAAGTGCTAGAATTTGTTAAAGAAAAAATTGAAAGCCTGGAATTCCTTGAAACTGTTAGCTGTACATCCTTGAAAATCCTTATGATAAATTCCATACGTTTTTACTCCAATTCATGACGAATTCATATTTTACCAAAATAACGACACACAATTTCAGAATGAGGAATATCCCACCAGTATTCTGCAAATTTTTGATAGACCGATTCAGACGTGTTGTCTTCTTCAGGCACTCGCACGCTTGTTGACATTTTTTTTTCTATCATTGTGGCTCACACTTCCCGACTCCAGTGCATCACGTGGCCTACCGTACTTGTCAGGCCAGTCACTCCATAGTGCTGTAAGTCTCTCACAGAATTCTCCCTTAGCAGGAATGGGATGCTTGGGTTGGAGGGGCCCTGGGTGTTCATCCAGGTGGAGTTGTTTTTCAGATGCTATTTGATTTCTCAGGATTCCAAGCCTTGAAGACGATCAAACGGAACACAGGATCTTGGCAAGGATGATATTCGCCCCCAGTCAATAGTCTTTCACTTAATTTTTCACGTCAGCCATGGCTGTTCTCACTCACTGCCTCGTTTCGCCAACATAAACTGCACCCATTGCAGTTAACCCTGTAAACACCCTCACGTGTGTTGGTGATTTTGGCCAAAACGTCGCTCATTGAAAGTAATTAATTTTTTCATTGTAATTGAAATCACCAAGATACAGACAAATTTTGCAATTTATTTTAAATATCTTGCAAGTTTATTGTGGAATATTGCTGGGTTTTTAAAGTCTCTTGCTCCATCAGTTGTTTACTAGGTTATTAAATTGAATCGCTGAAAAGGTTTCTCGGTAGAACTTCTCAAAACCATGTTCCTGTTTTTTTTTTCTCCCACTACCCCCCCCCCCCCCCACGATTAAAACAGAGAACATTTATTGTGAGACGTTGGGAAGTTTGTTGATTAATAAAGGTTCCTGAAAATAATGTACAGGCTTGGAAAAGTCCTTGAAAAATTATACTGGTTTTGAAGAAAATACTTGAAAGCGTGTGAATTTTGCGTGTGATCTTGTTACTGTCCTAGGCCGTGTCATATCAAACAACATCAGTTGCAATGTAGTGATTAAGGCTGGGTGGATCAGCTTTTTTCCACCCGAGTCGATCGTTAAATGAAACTGGTGATACCAAATCCTGATCTCGATAACCGAAAACTACTACTGAAATATACATTAAAAGAAAAAAATACTTCTGCACACAAATTAAAAAAATCAGTCGAACACCGGATACTTCCCACTTTGTTGGGCTAAAACGTATTTTAAAAACCACTCTTAAGCACAAATCCCCTGTAGTCTTTAACATATTGTTTGGCAACTTGGGGCTTGATCCATTGGAACGACCTTCGAAATGGTGCATTCAAACTGACAATGAGGAGTGACCACATCTTCGCTTTGGTATATTACCTGTATATCTTTGTTTATTTACCAATCCCGATTTCTACGAATATTGGTAAAGATTGGTAATCGGAATCGGCCTAGTACTCATGCAAATGATTTGTTTTGTATGTACTCTGAGGACAGCATTGAAAATGACTCCTCCGTAGCCATAAGCCTGGGCGAAATTGTAATGGGATTTGTGCTGTAGTGTTATTTACTATGTTTTTATGGGTAGAATGCCTCTTTAATATATTTAATACGCACTGAAGCTGGGATGTTCACTCAGTAACTTGAAAACTGGTTTAGAAGAAAATTAACCAAAGCGGGTAGTAAAGAAAAAGCTTTCAAACATGTTGTGCACGATTTTCGGTTAATTTGCTAACCAGTTTTTTTTAACGATCTTATAACCGAAAACGAAAGTTAAATAGGCCGCCTTGCTTGTCTTCACACACATCAGCAGTTGGTTCCATTGTTAATTTGTTGGTTAACAATTGTCAAGTAATGTAAGAGATCTGAACGAGAGTGGTAAGCAGCGATACACAGTGTTTCTATGTGGAGCCATTGTCGATCTCGCCTCACACTAACAAGCAATGATTTGGTTGCTATGAATGCCACATGCGCTACTGGTGTGCGACATAACTTGGAGAGAAAAAAAACAGCATGAATGGCACTACGGAGAGCAGCACAACGTTTACTAATAATGAATCAACAGTGACCACGAATTTTGCAGTCACACCACAACTCATTTCCCAGTATAGCAATTATAGTGCTGATGTCGTATCACATTCCAGTTGTAGTAGTAAGAAATTAAGGCTGTACCGAATCGAACAAACCAAACCGAACATGGCCGAACAGAGGGTGTTCGGTCTTTCAAACGCAAAATACCAAACCGAACATATTTTCACTTCTAATCGACAGATTTTGAATGTTTTTTTGCCAGCTTTCTGTTGGTTCAAACCGCAAGTTCCTAGCTCTAACGGTTCAGAAGTTATAAGGTAAAAGTAGTGGAGATTTTTTTATGTTTAAACAGAGTTTCAACATCTATGGACTTAACGAGTCTATGTGAAAATACGTGAAAATGTCTACATTTGTTAAGAAACTTGTGCTTTGATGAATCTTTGTGAACTGAGTTCTTTTACATTTCAGTTTAAGATTAGCTTGGTATATTTTTGTTCGGTTTGGTTCTCGTTCGGTACAGCCTTATAAGAAATACAACACCTGTGTTGCTAAGTCTTATAAAATTAATTTAACCTTACTTTCTATTCAGATCCATTCGATGCATAAGGCCGCTAAAAATTAATTAAGTGGTTCTTAGGCCATTAAAAAAAAAAAAGTTGTTTCTCAGGCATCGCCGTACCGCCTAAAGGCCGTCGCACGGACTTTTTTTTTTTATTATCATTTTCCTTGCTATTTACCACAGCGCTTGCAACAAAATACGATTACGAAACATCTGACCAAAAAAAAAAAAATCACAAGCACCACACGAACAATAGGGATAAGAGTGTATCATTATTACTCTTATTATTTCTACTATCTATTATTACTCTTAACAACAGTAATTATTGTTGTTGGTGTGACTGTAAAAAAATTACCGCCCGCATGGAAAAAAAATTTTTTCGCCCGAAAAACAACTTTCTTTTTTTAAATGGCTTAAGAGTGGTACTAAAAAAAATTATGCGAGTGGGCGGTGTTTTTACGTTTTTCAATGATTTTTCAGATGTGGGCGATGGGTCTTTTTTAATTAATTAATTTCTGTTACCAAGTAAAACAATGAGCCTTTCGGCCTATAGGGTCTTTTTTACCAAACAAAACGAAATCAGTATCTTACATTTTGTTGTGGACTACAATATCTATGTTGTAATGCCAGGATCAGCGTTCAAAAGTTGCACATTTGATAAAAATCATTCTTTAGAACCAAATTGTTGTTAGTTAGCCTCTGAACAACCCTTAGGCCATTAAAAAATAAAAGTTGGTTCTCTGGCCCGATTTTGTTCACGGGAAATAAAAAGAAGAAACCCGGCAAAAATAGCAGTTAGATGAAAATGGTCCATAGTGAGAAATGGGCACATGGTAAGCAGAATTACGAGGCAGTATTATTTATTTTACGCTAAAGAAAGAGTAATTCCCCAAAATGCTTGGAAAAACAGGGCTGAAAAATTATAAGATAAAATTCCGCCCGCCCGCACAAATTTCTTGAGAAAGAGGCCCGAGAACCAACTTTCTTTTTTTTTAAGTTGCCTTAGTTTCAATGTGATCATGTAAATGGAGCAAATTGCTGATGCGTGATAGGATTTTTTTTTAAACTGTGTCATAAAAAAAGTTTCATGCGCTTAGAATAAAACCCATGCATGCACTCCTGAGAACCACTTACACTTAATTAATTTTTAGTGGCCTAATAGTTATACTGTAATTATCTGTATTTAGTTAAATGATGATCCGCAAATGATAGCTGAAGTGAACACGGCGTGCCGCATCACATGTGTCGCAGCATTATTGTCACCCCAAGCGACGCCACAGACACACACTACCACAGAAGAAATAAAAGCCAACAACGGGCAAGGTAGGCAAGAAGCACTTAAAATATCAAATTTAATCATTTTAAAATATCGTCAAGTAAACACAATTCTCCTTTGTTTCAGTCCA
Organism: Lithobius niger; assembly: GCA_023313725.1. NCBI lineage: Eukaryota > Metazoa > Arthropoda > Chilopoda > Lithobiomorpha > Lithobiidae > Lithobius > Lithobius niger. The sequence continues at coordinate 6,248 of JAHWFP010091447.1, read as the reverse complement.
AGGGAAAAAAGGAAGAAAGCGGAAACGTAAATCCAATAGTTAAATGAAACCTTTGTTCAATAAACAAAATCTGTACATAATGATTGAGTTTTCATAACCCCAAGCTGTGGCACTTTTAATGAGCAACATGATTACAAAATAATTTGATCTAGTGAAAAACTTAAAAACACAAAAGTATTTCTTATACAAAAACTACACCACATGGAATTTTTAATTGAGAAACCTTTGTTCGGAATGATCATCACATAACCTTCAAACCTCGCAAAACAAACCGACCAACCATGGCAACGCTAAAAAAATAAACAAAACATCAATTAGAGGGCTTGACTACAAAACAAACTACGAATGTGCGACACTCGAATCCGGTGAAAATGCGATAACTTCGCCAATTTTTGACCGATTTTGATGTTCAAATATACTAAATTCACATTCTTTACGAGAGCTTTCCAGTGGTGTAAATCACAAGCCACTAGCTCAAAACATTTTAAAGTTATAGTTTTTAGCGTACACGTTGACTCACACAGTCCGTAAAGCAGCATTTTAGTTATTTTACACTAACAAATTAAAAAGACACTTTCAAAATAAATGTGTTCGCCAAATACTTTACTCGGCACGACTCGAATTAAAATTATTGTTCAGTGAAATTAAACAAATTATGCGACGTCACAAATTACGGAACCTTGGTTAAGCCCTTGGGACACTCTCTCTCATCCCCACATTTTCAGCTGAATGCATCATCCTAAAATAGTCTTGCTCTGCGTTAGGTAGGATTATTCACTGTAAGCCTGCCGCGTCACAGTGTCAGCTAAACAGGATAACTAAATTTCTTGTGAAGTGTAATAATATTGTAATTTACTGTACCTTAAAACGGCTACCAATCCTGCAGGCATGAATTTCCCCGATAAGCTGTACCGGTAACCCATTAGGCCAGCCATTCCCAATGAAGTACCTAAAATGTAATAAAAAAAATTATTCGGTGGAGGTAAAATACCCAATAAGTTATACAGGTGGAAGAATGTAGCCCTCCCCCGAACCCCCTCAAAAAAAAATAAAACTGTGATTGGGCCATTAAAAAAGCACGTCTGAATGCCTTTATGTCCCCCTTATGAACCTCCAGCCCTCAGCTTACCCAAATATCCTCCACCTCATCATCCTTCACTCGTTGAACAATTCCACAGCAAGTGGAAAGCCATCCGTCTTCCAGCTGGCCTTGTAGGGAGTTGCGCAAGATTTAGACATGACGCAGTATTCTCCACAGCCAGATAGAGCAAAAGGCACGATAAAAACAGGCCTAATGAAGACAAACGGATCTAAACCATCTTCAGATGTTGACAATTTTTGTTGGAAATGTGCAAGAACCAAGCAAGGTGTGTGAAACTTATGAAAATAGCGTAACATTTAAACAAACTGAATCCAGATCACGTACGTGAATGACTGCATGGCGCCAAACAGAAGTTTCCAATCATGAATCTTGTTGGCGGCTGTGAAGGTTTGTGTGGTTAGAAATTAGTTTCAACTGTGAATTACAGTATGTTAAGTGTTGGAAGAGGGATGATTCTAATAAGATAAATTTATGAATAAATGAGCATAAAGGCATTAGATTTACACTTTAAGTTAGCGATCGCATACTCGCCGACTTTTCCGTGATAAAATGAACACCCTCCATGGACAGAAATAAGGTTAGAAATTGGTTATGCGTTTTCCCCTCCCATGTTTTTATTGTATAAATTCCTAACGCCCATGGGCATATAATAAACGCCTATTAATCAGACTCACACGAGCTCCTTATAGTATAATCAAGGCCGGCTAGCTAGGAGTTTCGAATCTCGCTTTAAGTCGGAACCATTGCAATCAGCTAACTGCTACTTAAAGTGCAAGTGATGCCAGGAACCATCAAGCAACACCCTGTCCGAGAGATAAATTAAAAATGGCGTGCTTAATTTGAAGGAGTGAAGAAATGCCCAATCAATTCGATGGACAAAATCCTACTCATGAATTTGATGGGGGCGTAATGTTACCTGATAAATTGGATGGGGTGAAAAATTGCCTGTAAACGTGGGGGTTAAAAAAATTAATTGTCTGCCCCCCCCCGCCCCCCCTCCCAAAAAAAAATCTTACACGATTCTTGTGCTTTATACGTAAAAATTTGAGAACAGTAAAGCTTTAGAACATTTTTATATTCAGCAAATAAGCTTGAATTTCAGGGTCAATTTAAAATAATGTTGTAAAAATAACAAGAAAGATTGCTTAACTTCACATCACGTACACACCTTGTCCAGCAAATTTTTGATATCCCAAAGATACCTTCATCAGGCTTTGAGGATTTTCTGGCTTTCGACTACATCACTATCTGCTTTTCCCACTTGAGCATTCTAATTTAGCTGTGATCGCAGCTTCGCACGTTCATAGGGCTTCATGCGCGGTGCTCTTGTAGACTCTATTGACAGTTCAACTGCTCGCCGAGATCTCTTCCCACCAATAGATCTCAGCAAGCAGTTGAACCATCAATTAGCCTAACAAGAGCACCGCAATCGCGGCCAAATTTGAATGCTGAAGTGGGAAAAGCAGACAATGATGTAGTCGAAAGCCTGAAAATCCTCAAACCCTGATGAAGGTATTTATTAAATAGTGAAAACTAATTTTATTTTTAATGTGTATTAAAATTTTAGTTTTTATAACGGATTGGAATTTTCACAGTGAAAATACCGTAACGGCTTCTAATCAAGAATTTTGTACAGTATGAACTGTAGCGATGTTTTCCGGGAATTATGTTGAGTCTTCTCACCCACTCCCCCATTTTTAAGACTTTTTTTTTTGTGAATGAGCATTCTCATCCACAAATACTGCCTTTTTGCTCATTGGTCTAATTCAAAGTAAAAGAAAGAAGTAATCGTAAAAAAAATTTTTAGTGAAGTTTGAATGATATGTTATGCTTTAATTTACTTGCTGTGAACCTATTTTAGAAACATTAGATTAAGTAAGAAAAAGAAAAAGCAAGGTGCAAACTAAATCGCAAGCGTATGCTACCTGAAAAAAGAAAAAAAGAAAAAAAGAAAAAAAGAAAAAAAAAAAGGAAACCAATTCCCCTTGTGGGAATAATCTTAAGTTTTCAAGATTTGTACGCATGGTACCCATTTTTGCTTTGTCCAACAACAAAAGTTCAGAAATCACTGGAGGTTTTTTTTTTTCAGCAAGAATTCTTTGTAGTTTTGCAACCACGTACCTTGGTCGATGGACACTACCATGGCAACGAATAATTTGCCTTTGCTCTTTGGCTTGCAAGTTGCAACTGGCTCCTATCTTAAAAAGTTTTTCATTTACATAGCTGCATCCTAAGCCAAATTAGAATAGCAGGATACTGGTGCAAATTTTATCAAGACTAAATTTCATAACTAACCCAAAGATAAAATAAAGTTGTCAGGGTCTTGACTGGTCTGGTATGCACCAAAGCCCATGAGGGATCCGGCGCCAATGCCTGTGTAGAGAGACTGCATACTCCCTGCAAGAAAAGAAGAAAACAAAATGTAAGGCTGAGTCATTTGTGTAAGAAAAGTTATTAAGAACTGGAAAGAAGTTAAAGAAGCCTCCGGATTGGCTTTCCCGTACGGGTCACTTTTGCAACATTAATTGAAATGTGTGTGAATGTTGCACAATGACGTTCACTTTCCTATTTTTCCCTCATGAAAATAGTGAAAGAGTATGTCCTTTTAATAGTCAGTTTACTTTTCAAGCAGTAGCAGCCGTATGTTGACATCAACCAGATGGTGCTGTATGTACTAGGGTCTTCCAATACAGGTGTTTCCATAGAAGTAGGCCTAACCCTCAATTTGTTTTTAAGTCCGAATAATTTTTCTTTGACTTAAGCAAAAAGTGTCGTCCTGACCATTTGCTCAGTCAACGTTATTCAGTTCAGGGATATTCTTCCCGTATTAAATACCGTGTGAGGTGTTGATTGTTGAAAGTTACAAATTTTTTTCAACCCTCATGTTTTTGCCCTATAAACTCACGAGTGCTATTTATATTTCGGCAGACACTAACTTCCGTCGCGCATCACTTGAGGGAAGTTACCTTCTAACTAATTAATATCATGAGTGAGTTTACGGCAACGTGCCCTCTCTTGGACTTAAAATTGTTTAGGGTTGCTTCTTTTAGAAACACCACGTGTATTTGCATGTATCTTAATTGAGCATTTTCTAATCACCGTTGTGTACAAGTGGATAGGGAGGCTTAAGATTCTTCACCAATCCGATGCTGTTGCTACTGTTGCAAGAGATGAATGTTGGAAGAAAATACCTCATCTTAGAGATTGCACACTGCAGCCGCAGTTAATTGATGGCAAAGGGTGCAAACTTGTACATGCCCCCTCATATAACTTTGTATGTGTCTGTTCACGACAACAATTGCCAGCTGGCTGCCTGGAAGCAGTTTGATTGTTGAAGGTTTGTTCACTGCAAGGAAAGTAATTGTTGTAGCCTAAACAATGAAAACTCAAAACTGTAGAGATATATTCTATATATACCGTATATAAAAGATAAACCCAAACTAGAATAAATAGTTTTTTTTCTTAGAGCATGAAATGTAACGTAAAATTTTCCATAGCATGATTGTGTATGGTAGGGTTCTGCAGCCTATAACTCTCCTAGATTAGACTTAGTAGTGTTATTGTTTCTAGAAACAGCAAATAGGTGTGAAAATTGTCTTACATATTCTCATGACTGTACCGAGCAATACACCATACTATGTCTGTCATCCACCTCCAGCAAACATGCAAAACCAACATCCCTACGACACGTGTGCGCTCGCCTTCCACAAATTCCCACACCCTCCCTCCCTCCCCAATTTAAAAGGAATAGAAAATGTTAAATAGATTGTCTAGTGATGCAGAACTGGCATCAGTAGTGCGACTTTACTTTATACTAATTCAGAATTATTCTGCTTAACTTTGTGTCTATCTCCGTTATAGCATCAGACAAATGCAGTGTCTACGTAATGGCCGCAGGCTACATTCTACACGGCATGTGGCAGTGCCATAAATCTTAAAAGATTACCCACTCATGATTATAAGGACATGCCTTAAAGATTACCCATTCAAGATTAAAAGAAAGTGCCTGAGAAGATTACCCATTCAAGATTAAAAGGAAGAGCCAGAGACGATTTAATTACTCATTCAAGATTAAAATTAACATATTTAAAATGATTACCCACGGAAGAGTAGAAGACAGTGCCTTAAAAGATTACCCATTCAAGATTAAAAGGCACTGCCATAAAGAGTTTCCATTAGTGCCCTAAAAAATTACCCGTTCAAGATTAAAAGACCATGATTTAAAGCTAACCCAATTAAGATTAAAAGATTACGTACCCGTTGAAGATTAAAAGCCAGTGCCGTAAAAAATTACCCATTCAAGATCAAAAGACAGCATCTTAAAAGTTTACCCACTCAAGATTAAAAGGCCATGCTTTAAAGATTACCCATTCACGATTAAAGCAGCACCTTAAGATTGCCTATTCAAGATCGCCGTAAAAGATTTAACTATTCATGATTTTAAAAACCAGTGCCGTAAGAGATTACCCACCCGATACTAAGATGTTTTAAATGATTACCCATTCAGGAATAAGGGACAGTGCCCTAAATGATTACCCTTTCAAGATTAAACGGCAGTGCCGTAAAAATTGCTCAATCAAGATTAAACGGCAGTGCCGTAAAAATTACCCATTCAAGATTAATAGGAAGTGCAATAAAAGATTACTCATTCAAGATTAAATAAATGCAGTGTCCTCCCATTCAAGATTTAAAGGCAGCACCTTAAAAAGATTCCCTATTCAAGATTAAAGGGTAGCATCTTAAAAGACCCATTCAAAGGTAAAAGGCATCAGATTAAAATTAACCGTTCAAGACTAAAAGACAGTGCCTTAAAAGATGGCCCATTCGAGATAAAAAAAAATCACCTTAAAATATTACCTACCCAACATTAAAAGGCAGCACCCTAAAAGATTATCCTTTCAATATATTTAAAAACGGCAGTGCCTAAGATTACCTATTCACAATTAAAACACAGCACCTTAAGATTACCCATCTACATCATTAAACCATGTGGTGTATGCATGTACCTCTACTTCGGAACTAGGGCACCTACAAAGCTGATAGGGGTCGGACGAATAGGGAAAATTGTCATTCAAATATTCGCCAAAAATAATTTTGACTTTTTGTTCAAAAACAATTTTGTTCCCATGTTTGGCTCCCCCCCCCC
>JAHWFP010091446.1:9517-54428 GCA_023313725.1 Lithobius niger | reverse complement strand
GAGTGCCGCGTTAATGTAGGGTGTAGAGACATAGAAGAAGCATACAGGAAGGTTGGGGGGGGGGGGGGGGGCGTTAGGCGTCTGTCTCATAAACGTTTTTCTTTGAGGGTGGGGGAAGAGATGGAGGAAAAATTGGGTAAGCAACGTACGCAAAGGACTTTAATAAAGAATATAATGAGAAAGCTAAGTATTTTAAAACATGCATCCTGTGTGGAGTTTTATTGTTCATGCTGAAGGGGGCGCTAATAGACGGTTGACGGGGGCGTAAATATGTGTAATTTGCATACACCCCCCCCCTCCACCTCCCAGGAAAATGTTTATTTACGCCGCTGGTTGTTGGTAGTCTAATAATGCAGAATGAATGTAGGGTAGTTGGTTGCCAACCAATGCATAGGATAAATGATGCAGGACTACAGATGAGGCAGCAGTTTAGCCTAATGGGCTATCGAAGTAATGCAAGATTAGAAAGCCGTATTACGTTAGGTTTAGCTTCTTAATAAAATACGTAATAATATATAAACAAACTTGTTCGTTTGTAAATAAAGACTTATCACTAGCAATCACATAACCGCTAAGTCCATCAAACTCTCATCGTATTGGGGGAGGGAGAGGGACCATTGTTTACATGCGTGCCTAACCAGTGTTCAGAAAAAAAACACCGCAGTTCGCTTTCCAAACCACAGAGGCTCGTCACAAAATACGAGTAGGATGGCCCGCCGGCCTAGCAATGCCACAACCGCTAAGCCGTCCCCTGTCCATCAAGCTTTCATCTGGTGAGGGTTGGGGGTGGGAAGTTTGTTTATACGCATGTCTAAGCAGTGTTCAGAAAAAAAAAAAGACGATCACTTTCCAAACAGGGAGAGCAGTTAGCGAGCGTCGTCTGCTCAAAAGAAACTGGTATTGAATCTGCGAATTGAAACTAGGAAAAAACAAACTCCCGTTCACTTTCCAAACGGTGAGAGCCGGTGAGAGCAGAATGCGAGCGTCGTCTGCTCAAGACTGGGATTGAAGCTGCATTCCTCGCTCACTATTAGTGGAGCGAGGATCGCAGCTATCTCAGCTGGTTTGCATCTGCTACGTCAGCTTTTTCCCTAAAATGCGAATGTATTCCGCTCTCTGATTGGTTAAAGCGATATCGCCTTCTGATTGGTTAAAGCGATATTGCCTTCTGATTGGTTGGAAGTCGAGTGAGTTGGTTCGAAGAACGAAAAATTGTGTTTCGTTGGAACTTACGAATCTGCTGTACGACACTGGCCCACTTTAAATCAAATGTAAGCAAACTAATCTGCGTAAACTCAAGCATATAAACCAAAATCAAGCATAGAACTTAATTTCTAAAGCATATAAACTAAAATAATCTACAGAATTGACAAAAAAAAATGTGATATTTTCACTTAGGCTGGGGTTTACGTGTTGTGGTGAAGCCGCATTCCAAAACGTCAAGTGCCGAATTGAATGGTATGAGTTAGAGTTGTATACTCCCAGCTTTCATTTCTTCCTGGTACCATTTATTGGTTTGTACTTTTGGTTTGGCTATTTATTGGTCTTTTGTTGTTTCGTTGGTTAGGGAAGACATTAGTTTAAAGTACCGATCAGTCATAGTAGCCTACTATTTATTTTGAGGGCAGTATATGTACATAACATTATGATCATGGGTAGCACACTTCTTGTAGACCCAGGGCTACCTAGAAACTATGAAGGCTATCAATACACAAACTGTGTATTGCCATAAATGTATTATTCACTTTGCTGAATAAAGCTACAGCCGTGGATCCCCAGTTTTCTTAGAATTTCACAGTTGGTTAGATAAGAAAAAAAGCATTTTGACTCGCAATTGATTCCTTTGTCATAGTCGAAGATATTGTTCTTGTTGCTTTGCCTATTAACCTGATTTAATTTACTGATTATTTTAAAGTCGAAGCAGCAGAAGAAAGAAAATTTCCAATAAAACCGTATTCGCACTTAACTGTTACTGCCACAATAACGGAGCACTTCGGAATATTGCTTTTTGGCTACAGAAAAAAAAATATCCATTTTTCGTCCCATCACTTCAGTTCACAACAGACTTTTTCTTCTTTCGAGTGCTAGCATTCTTCTTCTTTTTCTTCTTCATCTCCCTTGGTCAAATAAGTGCCACGAAGCACCATTCAACGCCAGGAATCGATTAGGCCAGACTTCCGTGTTCCCATCGGGCGATGCCGTCGTCGCTAAGTAGCGCCACTCAAAGACCGAAAACTGTTGCAACAATCGACGTCATAATGAAAAAAACAACCTAACGTAACCTTAAGTCAACTAAAAGAAATATACGATGCCTCACACCGAGATGTCCTTCAAATTATTGGCATTCTTCCTAGGCAACCTCCTATCAAAAGCATATGGAATAGGGGGGGGGGGGATTGAGGCTTAATGGCGCGTCGACAACTTGGTCATTAGCGCCAACCTCAGTCACAGTGCAGTGGTTATGTGGTGCAGTGCAGTGGTGCAGTGCAGTGCAGTGCAGTGGTTATATGGAATAGAACCAGGTTCAGTTCCGGTTGGGCGTAGTAGGCCCTATACCAGCTAAAGGTATGCCAGCTATAGAGCAGCGTCAAATGACGTTGTATTGGCTACAAGAGAGATACCTGCAAGGAGCACTAGATTGAAATGGTGGGTTAAACAACGGCACTTCTAGTCAAGCCAGTGCTTTGAGAGTGGATTTCGTAGGCTTAATAAACCGTTGTTTTCTCCAATCCCTTAAGCTACGAGGTTGTCATTGGAAAAGAGAGATTCCACTTGCTTAAAAATGTCAGCAACTGCCAACTAATCGACAAAAATCGCGCGTTTTATTCCTAAGAAATCCAGTCTAATAGCATTGGCTTCAGTAAGACGCTCTTCTTTTCCCCTACCAGTGCACCTTGCAGCTAACCCAGTAACTGGCTCCACCATAGAGTTGTATACAATAATACTACGTCGTGTCACTGCCCTATTCACCGAATGGCAAGCTGCAGCATCTAGCGCCGTCGTCTGCGATTATTTAGTTCCATGTAGCACTTGATTTCAACAAGCGAAGGAATGCGCAAAGATATTCAAAGGGTTCAAAGGGTTTAGCGAGCGTTAACCACTCCTGGTCATCTGCCCGAAGCCCTAAGGCAAAGAAATGTCTTTTTACACAACAAACAAGGCGCGTGCCTGCTTAATTATCGAGTGTAAAGTTCGTGCGTCCATGTGCACCAGAGAGGAAGCGGTCAAGGTTAACGATACCAGTGTCACTAGATGGCGTCCATGTAGCGGTTCAAAATCTGCGTTTCAAAACGGTCGTTCTTTAGATGAAAAAAAGTGCCCGCTGTTACGTTAGGCTTAACTTTACCGCTTGCTTTCTGGTGCATGTACACGCACAAACTTTACACTCAATAATTAACGAGGCACTTGGCTTATTTGTTTCATAAAAAGAAATTTATTTGTGTGTTCCTTCGCTTATTAAAAGTAAGGGCTAGACGGAATTAGATAGCGGTAAATGGCCACAGATGCTGTAGCCTATCATTGGTGGCTATCCCTCTTTAAGGTCCAAGGAAGCTTTCATTATTAATCTAACACAATCGGTTTATCTTACCATCTAAATATACCACAGCTGGTTTTTAACCACACTTTTGTGATTTTCATTGTTTTTAAAACGATTTAGGGCGGGTTTACACAACGATAATTTTCTCGCTCACTAGCTTTTACTTGGTTAATACTAAATCTGCTGGCTGCTTCTCGCCTTTACCGCAGCATGCGGCTTTCGAGTCGTCTATACGTAGTATACATGGCAATAACGCAGACGCAGTTCTTCTCCCCGTGCCTCGCGAAACGACATACGATGTGTGCAACATGACAACGACGATTTATGACAACAAGAAAACTATTTTTACTGCAGTGCAAGACGACGGACCGATTTCTGAATGCCGCCATTCGATTGTTTGTCTTCGATTCGATAACCCCGAAATGGATGCCGTGTTGGATTTTGAATTCTCGCTGCGAGCAGCAATTTATTCTACCGTCGTCTGGTCACTACTAGCAGATGTTCTTTGAGCGAGAATAGCAAATTCTTGAAATAGTGTGAAATGACAACACTGTTGCAGCAAAGTTAATTTTACCGTTACACTTTGTTCTTTAGCCATGTTGTTATTTATAATACAATTAATTTTTTTTATCTATTACCGCAGTCATTTCGTAGAAACGGGAAACTGATCGTAAAGAAATAACGGTTGACTAGCAAATGGCATTCGGCGAGCGGGAAAGTCTCGTTGTGTAAACGCACCCTTATAGTCCGGAGGATATATACCCAAATTAGACGAAATTGTGCATTTTATCATAAAAGCATGAAACTTGGCAAGATTGTTGTTTACATCAAATTAAGACTTTTAAGCGATGTAGGCATTCCCCTGAATTGCTACGAGCCGCCATATTGGAAAATGGCGGCCAAAAAGTCTAAAATTGTGCATTTTCATCGTGAAAGCATGAAACTTGACAGGAATGTTGTTTACATAAAATGTAAGAATTTTAAGCGTTGAAGGCATTTTACTGAATTACTATGAGCCGCCATATTGGAAATTGGTAGCCAAAATGGCAGTCGAATTAAGTTTTTTCTCATAACTTCTGAACGAATCAACGGATTAAACTTTTCTTTTTTTCTTCCTGTTGTCCGTAATTCATTTTTTTTACCAAAAAACTGAAATAACTTTTCATACGATCAACCATTTTATCTGAAAATCTGAATTGTAACTACTGTTTCACGGAATTCAGTGAGTTATACGGTATGAATATTTTTTATTATACGATTTGCTTACTTATGGCTTAATAGGCCTCCGAATTTGTGATTTTACTTTGAAGTAATTAGTACAAAGATGAAACCAGCGGTATTCGCCCTTGAAAGCAATTGTAAATAACGTATCAAAATTATACTAAAATCTAGACACACACTAGTGAGTCGCCGCTAAGTAGATGATTTATTGTTGTTAGGGCTTAATTGTTTGAACATACTTGTTAGAGTGTAATTGTTGTCATTTTAACTGTAATGAGCTTATACATGATTTCAGCATACTGGTGTAAATTTCCGGTGCGGTAGAAATCTTAGAAAATCGTTGGAATCAAGTGCCGTGGGTCCAGTAACGAAGAATACCACAATGTTAAAGTTTGGGAAGGTGTCTTTTGTGGAGAAAACGTGCCCTCAATAACGTTGATTTAATGTGTTACTGGCTAGCTAGCTAGCTACTATTAGTTAAGGTCAGGTTTCCCATGTTAACATGTCTACAGTTCGTTAGGGAAAGTTTGCGTATCTAAATTTTGGCACACAGGTAAAGAGTAGTACGGCGAGTCCCTTTTTGTAAAATGGGAATTGCATCTAGAAGCATGTGGCCCTGAAGTGGCGCGTAAATGCAAAATTATTGTTGTGACCATTGTTTTTATTGTTATCCAACAGTTTATTATAACATGCTTAAGTGTTATACGCGTTTAAGTACTTATGTACCGCAACAATTCACTCGAGTTTTAACAAAATAACTATTCTTGCTATTATTGCACTGTTTGCTTTTTGTTTGTATTAGTCTGTAAGTAGTTTTTAGTTTATTTGTAAGTTTGTGAGCGAATGGCTTGGAGGCCTTATCGGCTCAATAAAATATCTATCTATCAACGACATGCCGATTTCCTTCGGTAATAAAATAAAATAAAATCAACGACATGGTAAATAAACTAACCTTGGTTGCTGGTTGGATACCGTTCAGTGAATTTCATATTATGTGATATTTCAAAAGTGAAATCTTATGTGATCAGTAAGTTTTATAATATGTGATTGCTGGTAACTAAACTACAGAAGTTGCAACAGAAAGGAGACTGGGAATCTATCATTGCCAGGAAAATTTGAAACACAATGCAGGTCGTGAGCACACGGTCCAGTCAAGCAGGAAAAGAGGACATTTTTTTTCAAAGTAGTGTGTCTTAGTTATGTGCCGAGTGTTACGGTTACACTTGTGTGATGTCACCAAGTAGACGATCGGCCAAGTAGCTGAGATTAATTGTGATTGAGTGAGCAATTCCGCTTCAATGCGTGGTTAAAATTAACCTCAGGAGGGGCAACTGAAGGGGAATGCGCTGATTGAGTGAGCGAAGTGAACAAAAATCAATGTTAGTCAGCCAGTGCACTCAAAAAATGGGATGGAAACATAAAATACTTCCAGACAAAAAGGAAGAGGTGACTATTAGACCGTGGGGTTCTTCGTATTCAAAGGTCTATGAAAGTTATGATAGCCACCCAAAACCAAAACTGGTATAAGAAAGGCCACCAAGTTTATAAAAAGGGTCTTCCTTTGAAAGTAGTGATATCATCCAACCGGGGAAAGGCCGCCAAGGTTAATCCTATTAGCCAAGTTAATATATTAGTGGTATATGCCGTAATGTAAATAACAGGTTTTTTATAGTGCTCAAAATTGAAGGAATTGTTCACTTTTTGTGAAAAGCGTTAAGTATGGTATGAATGCACATGAAGGGTAACTGGAAAAAAATAAGCTATATGATAGCAAGTTCAAAAACCCAACGAGGGGGCGGGGGAGGGGGTGACTTACTGTTCCCCAAACGGTTCTCCGGCTGTAACTCCTTTACCGTCAACAAATCAATTGCATAAAGTGAAGCAAAGACGTTCAGCACACAATTCTGGACAGGAAAAGGATTATACATCTTTTACGTAAGAGCAACCCTTGAACCGCACAATCGTATTTTAAGTATAATCGCCCTTAATTTACACGGACACTCCATTTTTTCAATTGGTTGTTATAGTGATTTTCGTGTTCTAAGTGCTTGCGAGCCCTTTAATAGCTTGAAATGGACGTGCTTCGAATTTTCTGAAAGGGTGGAATTATTCTTTTCATCAATCCTAACCGAATTTTGTTTACCTTAGGGACCGTCCTACACCCACTGAAAGGCGAAGGGGTAACGGCATAGCGGCGAAAGTGTATGGAGATTTTAGAATTCAAAGTGCTCTTGCGAGCCTTCTAATAGCCCGAAATGGACATGCTTAGGGTTTTCTGAAAGGTAGCGATCTATTCTTTCCACCAATCCTAACCGAAATTGTTTAACTTAGATAGAGACCATTCTACAACCATTAAAGGTGAAGAGGTAAAGGCATAGCCGTGAAAGCGTATGTTGATTTTCAAATTCAAAGCGGTCTTGCGAGACCTCAAATAGCCCTAAATAAACATGCTTAGAATTTTCTGAAAGGTGGGGATGTATTCTTTCCATTAGTCCTAACCGAAATTATTTAACTTAGGTAGGAATTGTCCTGCACTCATTTAAAGGATGGCGTAGCGGCGAAAGCGAATAGTGATTTGCGAATTCAAAGTGCGCTTGCAAGCCTTCTAATAACCCGAAATTGACATACTTAAAATTTTCTGAAAGGTGTTGATCTATTCTTTCCATCAATCCTAGCCGAAAATTGTTTCACTTAGAAAGGGACCGTCCTACATCCGTTTAAATGTGTAGCTGTAATTGTGTAGCGTCTAGTTTCAATTTCAAAGTGCCATTGTAATACTCACATTTGTATTCTTATCTAAGCTAAACGTTTTCGGTTAGGATTGAAGGAAAGAATAGATTCATACCTTTCAGAAAATCCTAAGTGTGTCCATTTCGGGCTATTAGAGGGCTCGCAAGAGCACTTTGAATTCGGAAATCATCATGTGCTTACGCCATTACCTCTTCAACTTTAAATGGGTGTACGACGGTCGCTATGTAAGTTAAACAATTTCGGTTAGGATTGATGGAAAGAATAGATCGCCACCTTTCAGAAAATCTTAAACATATCCATTTCGGGCTGTTTTTCAGAGTTATGGAAAACAAGTAATTTGGGCGCCTTTTTCCAATATGGCGGCTCATAGCGATTGAGGAGAATGTCTACAACGCTTAAATTCTTAATAATTCTAAGTAAACATCATTCCTGCCAAGTGTCACGCTTTTATGATAAAAAATGCACGATTTTTAGACAATTGGGCCGCCATTTTCCAACATGGCGGCTCGTAGAATTTAGGAAAATGCCTACAACACTTAAAATTCTTAATTTGATGAAAACAACATTCCTGCCAAGTTTCATGCTTTTATGACAAAAATGCACAATTTTAGGTATATCCTCCGTACTATTATTCTTCGAGCTTTCGCGATGCTTGTTGTTGAAGCCATTGTTTACAAGTAATGGAGCATTGTTGAAGTGGCTGATGAACTGGCCATGGTTGGTTTTGTCGCTCGCGCTGGCCCCGTGGTGGGTCCGTTTGTACCGCATGTGCGTCCCGTTATATCTATGTAGTTGCGTTCATGCTGGGGAAACACAGTCGGTGAATCGAGACAATGGTCGTACTCTGTTTACCATTCACCATTGTAATGTCTGTCCGAGGCGGCTAGGCACTTTTCTAGGGAGTGATAGAATAGTGTCTTGACTACGACTGGGTCATTCTTTTTTGTGGGGTCATGCCTATCACCTAGGCTGGTCGGCTTCGTCGGCCTGCATGTGTGGGGTTGAGAAGACGGTTTACCATTTCTTGTTTGAATGTCCCCCTTCTGCAAGTTTGACTTTCAAGAAAGATCTTCAGCAAGTTCATGAGAGTTCCTCCTCACTCCACTGGCTCCCCAGTAGGTTTTGTACGATTGCATCCTTCTGCCGCGTGTGTGGCAAGTCTGTCTGAATAGTATGTTTTTAAGATTGGGTTTACATTAGGGCTTTGGCTGTGCCAGACTTTACGGTGGAATTGGGTGTTTCTGTTCTAGTTGTTCATACTATATAGTTATTGGTTTGTTCATTAGTTTGTAGATAGCGCATGCCTGCGGAACCTTGCTCTATTATAAAATCTGTGAAATCTGCAGAATTGCTGTTAGAAAAAGAATTGTTTAACCATTGTTGAAACCATTTTTTAAAGTGGAAAGTACAGGTAGGAATAATAATTATTGTTTAAAAGTAGGAGGCACAAGTGGAAAGTAAATAAGTAGGTGGTAAGTATGAAAACGTATGACAAGAGACAGATATACTAGTGATTATGTAAGATCTATAAATACAACAATCATACCCTAAGAATAGACGTAAAAACACTACGTGTGAATTGATTGCTCATTGCCATACTAGTAGCGAAAATACTGGGTCCCCCCAAAGGTAATTTCGACATTATAACATTCTTTGGTGGAAGAGTAAGCCAGTTTTTCCTCCGTATTTTCATTAGTATCCGCTTACAAAGAAGTATACTCAGTAAAAATTGATGTTCGTCCTAAAAACGGCGTGCCCCACAAAACTAGGTATGCATGGTAAAAAGACTTTGGCGCCGTAAAAAGAGATCTGTGCCATAAAAAAAGATGTGCGTGCTGCGTAAAGCTGTGTTAGCCGCACAATAAGCTAGATAAATAAGTCTTATCTTTTTCGCAGCGGTGGCACCCTAAATAGGCCCGCTGACATTTCGAGGGCAATGGCAACTTAAACATTTTCAGGCATCGGCGTTAAAACCAATGTTAAGCAGTAAAATTTGTTGCTTTACTTGAATTTAAGCTTTCTTTTCACGCCACCAGTATTTCTCACACAGTTCTCATAAACGGGTAAACACTATAAAAACAGTCATTTTTTAATAAAAAAAACTCTTTAATAAAACATTAGTGGTGTCTTATTAGTATGTAGAATTATGACATTCTGGTTTTGAGCAGTGTTGCATTCCCACCCCAGGTGCACCCCTCCTCCCCCACCGCACATATGGTACCCTGCCGTCCACCGCGTGCACCGGTTGCGTCCAACCCGTACCATCCAGCGGTAAAATATCCTATATGTGCTAATGCCGTCTAGGTTATAATGCTATGCGACATGTCTTTTGAGTTTTGAAACGATTTGGAAGTTGATGCTGCATACAGATTTGTGCCCCTCTTCCTCCACCAACCCGGAAAAATGTTCCTAGCGAGGCCTCTGATTTTAAATGGCGCTAACTATGTCTGACCGTACGCTGCAGCAGCCAAAGAGAGAAATAGAGAGAGAGAGAGAAAGAAGGAGAAAACGAAGAAACGACTGCAAAAGATCACGATGGAATAACAGAAGCGATTGCCGAGCAATTCCCAATTCAAAGATGGTGAAGACGAAAAAGCATGAACACACAATGAATGCACGCCACCGACAACCCCTTCCCCCTCCCCTCCACACCCCACCCCACTCCCCTTTCACAGTTTGCTGTACACCCGGAAATAGCCTTAGATGTCGCTTGAGCTGGAAATGATAGAGAGCTATAGGGGACAAAACCCACCGATACCATCTGCGGCAAAAATGATAGATGTTGTTAGGTGCGGCGTTCGGTGGTTGACCAATCAAATACCGTCTCATCCTTTGCAAATGATAATAATGCTTGGCGAAAAGTAAAAAAAAAAAAAAATACTTCACACTTTACCTCGATCTGCAGCATCCAATTCCACTTCTTGCTTCCTTAATCATGATCGTGAATAATGATTAGTTATAACTGAGCATTGAGCATGATTAACTATGATGATGTTAGGAATAATTAGTAAGCAAAGTTATCAAAAATAGTCTCTTATTATAGTTCCCTGACTATCAGTTGTTTTCTTGGAGTGAAGCTAGCAACCAGCTTCAGTGTTATGAAAGGGCCTGAAGATAATTAATTGCTTGACTATTATTAGTTCAGCTATAGTTACTGACTACTGAACTGTTTTGAAGAAGTCACAACTGACGCAGTTCACCAACATGCTGACTGTTTAGTGGTTGATCGAATACCTGCCTTTCTCCATACCTCCAAAAAGGCTGCACGGTCTGGATAAACAAAATAGATAATGACTAACTTGTGAACTGATGTAATCTTTGTTTACTTTTGTTCACAATCGGTACTTTCATTTTTCCCTATCATGCTTAGTTTACTCTGGAGATGGGGGGGGCTATAATCTTTTGGCACTCCTTTCGTTTAAGTTCGCATCCCTGGTTACGAATAAGTGATTGCGGTTAGAACAAGAAACTCGAACACCCATAAATAAATTGTTTGCTGTATTCATCGGATGGCCATTTTTGCTTTGACATAACCTGCTTTAACCAACCAAAACTCTACATCTAAGGTGGGGGGGGGGGTTAGATTTCTTCACCCGTTTATGTTTTGAGTTTTGGTTGTTTAAATATATCACGGTTACACTTGTCGCCTAGACTTTGGCAGTAAACCAAAATCAGCAGTTTTAGGTGAAATAGAAACAGAAATATAATCGAAACTTCCTGGAAGTCATCAACGCTGTTATTTACGACAGAAGTTGCAGTATGCTAGCACGAAAAGCCATCGAGAAATCCAATCTTCGACACAAAACCGAGTTTACGATCATCTCTGTCGGACGGCTGAACTCACGTACGAGGGACACAGAAAGAATGTTGTTTCGAGTTGATGCCAGTCGAAAAATTGATTCCTTCCTGTGATCACACCATATACGTAATAAACAGAAACTGAGGAATGTGATACTA
This sequence comes from Lithobius niger, assembly GCA_023313725.1. Classification (NCBI taxonomy): domain Eukaryota; kingdom Metazoa; phylum Arthropoda; class Chilopoda; order Lithobiomorpha; family Lithobiidae; genus Lithobius; species Lithobius niger. The sequence continues at coordinate 42,961 of JAHWFP010091446.1, read as the reverse complement.
TTGAGACCACTTCCTTAGAAGTGGGCGTCGAATGGAACACTTCAGCTAAAAAAAAATATGTGAATCCGATACTTCTCACTTCCACGTTTCCTCTTTTGTTTTTAACATTCCTAATGAAGTTGCTGAAAATGTCCGTTACTCGGGAATGACGTAAGAAAATGCAAATGTGTGTCTTTCTCTCTCTCTCTCTCTCCCACAAGTCCGCTTGGATTTTCAAATTAGTTTCGGTCACTCTACGGCAACTCTCAATAAAGATGGTATTGTTTTTCATTCATTCTTATTGACTTTCAAGGGTCCGTGTTCGAGTGTGTTTTTCGGAACCATTACTCGAGAATACGAAACTTTTTTTGTTTTCTGTTCGTGACTAGTTGTAAAGCCCGTTATGAAGACGGGCTAATTTAGAAGTAACGCTGCCCCATAATAGTGAAATGTGTAATGTAAATAAATAAATAAATAAATAAATAAATAAATTTCTCCACCAAAGTGGTGAGTCTCTTCACCATTCCGGGTGACATTGAGGGCAAATCAGGGAAGCAAGCGTCTGAGAAAACGATGGAGGGGTTCCTTCCTAAGCATTGGACGAAAAGATGGGACAGAACTCGCATTTACAGTTTCCCTATTAAGAGCATTCCAGGCAGGAATCACTCGCACAGAAACAAAAAATGCCTACGGCAATCAGCGCTGCAGGCCGGTATAGCCAATTTCCAAACATTCCTAGTTACATTTAAGCCGGGGGCAAAATTAAAAAAAAAAAAAACGGAAGATTGACTTCGATGAGATTATGGTAAATCAGATAATAATAAACCAAAACAAGACCGAAACAAGATGTAGGGTCTTGCCTGTGTATTGGGAAGAGTAAGAGCAATTATCCCGAGGTGGCTTCGCTTCGCTTAGCTCTCCCAATCAATGCATCCTCTGATTCATTTCACCATCCTTCATTCATTTCCGTAGCCTGGGAGCAGAAGGCGTGTTTCACGTCGTGTGGTATGGTCGTTTTTTTTTGCACTGAATCCTATTGACATTTTTGATGATTCTAAAATCCTGTATTAAATTTGCATCCGTAGTTGCCCTCCCCCTCCACTTGTATTCTCCCTATCCCCGACCGCTCCTCCCTGTTTTTTTTTTTTGTCATTATTGTACTGCGCATTTTTTTTGTATCTTTTTCATTGATAGCAGACATATTAGTCGATGCAGCATTGCTTTCTCTGACGACGTATTTTCTTTTTACCTTCCTTCTCACTCCAGCCCGAATAAGTTATTTAATTAAAAATCAAGTACAATGCAACGGGGAGAAGAAATTTCTAAACAACATACATTTGTATGGCGTTTCAACAACTTGCTTTATCCTGGACACGGGACCACGATTACGCTACTTCCATCAGTGTGGCCGCCGTCTTGAATTTATTGATTTTGTCAACGGTTTCGGTGCACGTTTACGTTTGCAAAAACTTTGCTGCTTGGCGCATTGTTGTTAAATTTTGCTCACCATCGGGCATATAGGCGAATTTATGTCTTACAGATGTTTTTTCCTGATCTTGTACACGGTGGAATAGTGCATCTAGCGATAACTTGTATGTCGCGAGTTTGCTGAGAATATGCTCTTCAGCTTATGGTTGTGCTGTTTCTTTTGTGCTTGTACCAACAGTTAAAGTATGTTGTATCATATCAAACACCAAAACTGGTAAAAGGGGCCGCCAAGTTCCGAATGGTTCGGCCCTTCAAAGGAGTGATCTCAATACACCAAAACATTCGCCAAGTTAATCACGCCGCTTAATAGTTCGAAGGTTAAATGAAAACTAGAACATTGCTACTTTCGGTAGCAATGTTCAAGTTTTCATTTAACGACCGAAGTATTATTCGGTGCGATTAACTAGGCGAATGTTTAGGTGTGTTGATATCACTCCTTTGAAGGGCCGAACCATTCAGAACTTGGCGGCACCTTTTACCCATTTTTGGTTTTTGATACGATATCACTCCTTTTTTAAATTGTGTATTGGCTCTACTCCACTACTGTGCAGATGTGTACTATAAAGTGCCACGTCAACAAGAAATTGGTTTTCAACAATTTGTTACTACCTTTTGCCTATAGGCCGAACCATTGTGAACTTAATCACCTCTTTATTGGTTTTTGGTTTGGTTTTAATTTTGTTGTAATTTGTTGTATTTAGTTAGTTTTGGTGTGTTGATATCACTCCTTTGAACAGCCGTACCACTCTCAATTTAGTGGCCACTTTACCAGTTTTCGGCTTTGTTTATTTTGCTTTGTTTTTACAGTTGGTTTATTTTTCGTGAATTGGACGTGAATACAATTTCTTTGCAATTTTGTTTAGATTTATCGTGATGCGACCAAAACGACTGAATGACTTATTTAGTTCTTCAATGCGGGCTTCGGGAAGCCAGTTGAATTGTTTCCGTGATTGTTTGCCACGATATTGCATCTGCCTGCAACAATGCAAAACCAACTGCCCATCAAGATAGCACATGCTAAATCTAGACACAAGCTAGTACGTTGCCATAAAATAATAGACATGGGACGAACCTTGGGCTGAACTTAAACCTAATTATACGCATTCCTAATGCTCAGTTTTTTCGCAAACAAAGTAGGGTGGACAGTGTACATACTGTACACATGATAGACCAAGCCGTAGCAATTACAATAAAAAGGAAGCGAAAAAAAACCAACAAATTAACCGTACAAAAAACGGCTTCGCCGTTTAGAAAAAAAAAACATTAGAGCTCGTATCCCCATACTCACGGCCATGAAGGTACACGAATAAAAACGAATTAGAGTTCACTCGAACGTAACGAACTATAATTTGAACTCCAAGTCGCAAAACGTAAACCCACAAACACACACAAAATAGTCGCCATAAACAAAATTAAACCATAAACGCTACAAAATTAAAAGATAAAATGCATACACAAAATGAACACGCAATTACTCAAACGAACTAGAAATAACCACCTCAAACGATCTTCAAACACAAACACACGCAAAAAAAAAGCCTTAACTATATAGGAGTCTGCTTGTTTCACAATAAATGCACTCAAAATACACATATACCGACTCACACGAAACAGACTTTCTTTCTTACATAACCATTGATCAAAAACAGTACTTGTTCACTGGTATTAGAGTTCAAATTATAGTTCGTTGCGTTCGCGTGAACTCTAATCCGTTTTTATTCGTGTACCTTCACGGCTGTGAGTATGGGGATACGAGCTCTAATGTCTTTTTTCTAAACGGCAAAGCCGTTTTTGGTTCAGTTAATTATTATTTGATTCAGGGCGTACGACTTCGGGTCAGGGCCCTTAATTGGCAGAGCGAGCGAGCGAAGCGTAGCCTATAACGGACACCAAATTGCAAAATGTTGGTTGGTTGGTTGCACATTTTTAGTCTGGGTGGAGCCCAAACGAAAGGTCGGATTGGAATGAAATGTTGTACAACGTTTGATACCCCAAAAAGTATTGCTGAGGCAAAATTTGCCGTAAATTGAACAATTATTATGGGAGAAATAACAAATTTTAAAATTTATTTCTAACACTCACCATTGTAAATTTGGAATCGTGAATAGTTAAGGAATTCTGACGAAGCATACACCATGCTGGTGTTAGTCAAGTGAACTTAAAAAAAATACGGAAAGTTAAATTTTGGTTGCTTCTTTCTAGCTGATAACCGTTTTCGACGTAGTTGAATGAAATAATAACATTTGATTGTTGCATTTAACCACTACAGGAAGAAACGCAAACATAAAAAAAAAAAAAACACAAAAGGATTCCATTAACAACACACATTCGTTTCATTTGAAAAAAGAACGCTTGGAGAAACTCACTCAGCTTGGCGACGAAAGTAGCGTTTACACTAGCGATGGGAATCCCGAATATGAAACCAGAATTCGTCGTATCTAGGTGAAGCGGCATATATAACAAACAATAACAACAACAATTTATCCACACATGAATGAGGTTGTAAGGCAATTGGAAGGAGGTGACCCACTAACACCAACCCTAGATAAAATTATGAGAAGTAAAACAACAGGTAAAATGAGCGAATGTCTGGTCAAGAGGACTGGCAACCCAGGTTTATGCAGAAACATAATCTGGTCTTTTCAAAAACTTTGTTAGCGATATCGAATTTAGTGCTCTTTGAAAAATTTCGACGTTTTTGCTACAAATAGGCCTTTCTGTGAGAGTTCCAGGCTGGAACCACCTTCACAGAGAAGTAAGCACGTCTACATTCTGTTTTAACAAGAGGGAGAGCCAACTTCATGGAATGACCACGAGTTACGAGCGTAGTGCAGCGATGGAACAGAGGGAGGTCAATGCCTTCGATACCGTGAAGTATCTTATACACAAGCACCAGATCTGACTTTAGTCTGCGTAGTTCAAGGAAATCAAGGCCCACCTTCCGCAAGCGCATGCAGTATGGTAAATCTTTGAGACCTGGGAAACTTTTTGTGAAGCGGTGTTGAACAGATTCTACCAGGTCGATGCCTTTCAGTAAGGCTGGCGACCACACCTGACTTGCATACTCCAGCAAGGGGCGAACGAACACTTTCAAATATATAAAACGAAATTATAGATCAGACGACGTATTTTTTAACAAAGTACGAAACAATAATATGCCTGCATCTAATAGTTTAAAGATTCCTCGGTGCTACGGTAACGTGAAGTCTCGAAATCGAAACCGTGTTGCATGAAGGAATAGGCCAAACTCTCGAACCCAAGTTGATCGCTGCTACTTACGAAAGTAAATCGCCAGGGAAAAATTATGCATAAACTCTAAAAATTAGGCCTAAAAACTAAAACTAGGCATAAAAGCTAACATATTTTTAACCTATAATTGTGATGGGTATTACTTTTACATTATTATTAATAGAGAACGCTGTTGCATTGCGTAATTGTGTGCCTCAATGTTTTCGTTGGTGGGAGTGTGAATTTTTATACCAGCACCAGTATTGTGAACTTTTGAAACTTTATTATTGTTAAAAACTATCGTACTGATGATTGTTTGGTTGCAGTTAAATGCATATGGCTTCCCAGGCCGTCTAGTACTCAAGTAAACAAACAAACAAATGCGTAATTATTTTTTTAATATACGGACTACACTTTGCACAGCAGTTGCTATAAACAATGTAACAATTCTTGGCGGCGGCGGCTCAAACAGCAGTGGCTTGCGCTGTTTTATTTTTAGTCGGCGGCGATGGCGGTGGGCTGTGAAAAGAGGCTACAATATCTAAACCGAAACTAAATCTTGGAGCAAACGAAAACCTATCAAAATAAAAAATGTGATACGTAGTTTAACCCTATACTTGAAAAAAAAAAACACTAAAATAAGAAGTCCAGCAAAGAGCAGCAGTATACGTCACATCAAAAGGCAAAGAGCCCAACTTAGCCGAGTGAGTATTGCACCCAGATTTGTTAGGAGCATTAACAAATCATTACAATAAAAACTAAATATAAGTTTGAAATGAAGATCTGTTCGCTCCACCGACAATAGGCCCAAAGCCTGTTTCCTAGTAAAATATTACCTCACCATCGGGCTCTCATCGTCGTGGGGCAGATAACCTAGTTTGGGTTCGTGCTCCCTAAAACAAACAACAACTCCTCAGCATTGTTTCCTCCGACATACACTTTTTTTTTGGTCTCCCTCAGGAAAAAGATATTGTCTGTTTTCAGCATTGTTAAAGCACTGCTTAATCGGGTTTAAGGTTGTCGGTTGGTGACCCGACAAGGGTTAAATTCGCTATTAAATCAAATCTAATCATTCATTAGACTAAACACAAACCGGCTACGAATACATACACTAAGTTATACAACAAGAAATGGTCTATTTAATTTTTCTAAAGTTTAATCATGGCGGCCCTAAATGGCGTAAAAAACTGTTTTTGGCTTGCAACTTTAAACTCGTTCTTTACGATTGAGCAGAAACTGGTTACGAATATTCAGAATAACATTCACCAAGAAAGGCCCTATTCAAGTTTTTTGAAAATTCAAAATGACGCCTTAAAAACTGTTTACGGCAGTAATAATCAAATAAACGAAGCAATGCGAATGCAATTTTCTAAGATTGATTAGGAACACAGCTGATAAAAACGGTAAGGCTTCGCTTGATTCAAAATGCAATAAACATATGTCAGTTAAAGTAGGTAACTTTGTTATATGTGTCCATAAAAAACAAACAAAACAAAAAAAAACATTAAACGAAAGTTGGTTACGTTTCAATGTGTCGATGCACACCCTCATCTGGCCACTGTAGTGGGCAGTTGGCCAGCGCGGCAAATGAACAAAATGACCGTTTGACAAGAGAAATGAGCATTTGACAAGGTAAAGCAAAAGGTGCTGGACTGGATGGGGGAGGGAAAGAATAGATGAAGGAGAAAAAGGATAGAAGATTGAGAGAGTCGGAAGGGATTAAAAAAAAAGGGAAAAAGTGAGGGAGAAGAAGGGAAGGGGAAAAGGTCACTGTAAACCTCTTTGTGAAAAGGCTTAAAGGGACAACTGGTCTGGCTTATAACATTCCGCCTACCTTATAACAGCCACGCGCAGATCGCCATCCGCGCATTTATCACCGCCAAGGTCAACTGAGACAGTAGCTGCGGTAGTAACTGAGGTAGTAGTGCTGTCTCAGTTGGCTTTGGAAATTGTACACGAAAAAGCATCAACTTAAAGATTGGGTCGTCACAAACCGGAATGATTTTCGTATTTTAAAATCACACTCTATAATTTTTTAGCATAGCATATTATAATTTTTCTTCGGCGATCTATTGGCATAATTAATTTTAATTTTTACAGCATTAGTCTTTTAGATTTTGGATCTCATAGTAATTATTAGGAAATGATTAAAATTAGTACATGTGCACACAAAGCTGAAACTTCAAGGTGATTGTAGGCGCGCAAAGGATCATATACGTGTAGGATGCAGTAAATGTAGTTAACAATTATTCAACAGAAAGTCTCCTAGACGCAACTTTTTAAAACGGATTTTTACCAAGAGATTGACTAACGGTAAGGAAATAGACCTTTGGAACCGTATTTGATGAGGAGGATCGAGAAAAATGGCGCTAGGAGGAATGTACTTTTAAAGTAATACGCTAAATTATATAACCCAAACCTGTTACAAATAATAATTCGAATTACATTTTCTGTAAGAAAGGCCCAACTAAAGTTTTGAGAACATTCAAAACGGCGACCACAAACGGTGTCCAAAAAAATAGATTTTGGCCTGTAACGTGAAAGCCTACTGGGAATAATCTTCGAAATTAAAGGAACATAATTCCTTCCGGTATGTCGTTCGACCCGTTGAGAATAGCGTTTGCAACATTTACACAGGTTAGAGTTAATCATATCAAAAACCAAAACTGGTAAAAGGGGCCGCCAAGTTCCGAATGATTCGGCCCTTCAAAGGAGTGATATCAACTCACCAAAACATTCGCCAAGTTAATCGCACCGCTTAATAATTCGAAGTTAAATGAAAACTAGAACATTGCTACTTTCGGTACTAATGTTCAAGTTTTCATTTAAAGTCCAAAGTATTATTCGGTGCGATTAAGTTGGCGAATGTTTTGGTGTGTTGATATCACTCCTTTGAAGGGCCGAACCATTCGGAACTTGGCGGCCCCTTTTACCAGTTTTTGATATGATATCAGTACTTTTTTTTATTGTGTATTAGACTCAACTCCACTACCGTGCAGATGTGTAATAAAGTGGCACGTCAACAAGAAATTCGTTTTCAACAATTTGCTATTACCTTTTGCCTATAAATTGAACCATTCTCAACTTGGTCACTTCTTTATAGGTTTGGTTTGGTTTTAATTTTGTTGTAATTTGTTTTATTTCGTTAGTTTTGGTGTGTTGATATCACTCCTTTGAAGGGCTGAACCACTCTCAACTTGGTGGCCTCTTCGCCAGTTTTTGGCATTGGTTAGTTTGATTTGTTTTTAGAGTTGGTTTATTTTTCGTGAATTGGACGTGAATACAATTTCTTTGGCAACGTTGTTTAGATTTAATAATAATAATAATAATAATAATAATAATAATATACGTTTGTTGCAAATGCAACCGGAATGGCAAGGACCTGGTGGCCACTGACTGCCATCCGATGTTAAAACTAAAAATTATAAATTACAAAAGTTGAAGAGTTTAAAAGATTAAAACGAAGATGATGGCTCGGCTGCAGAGGAAGGGTATATGGTATATGGGGTCACGAATGCCTTACCACCAAGGTTAGACCTACCAGGGGCACAATAGTCCCCGATGGCATCGCCAAACGTGAGGGACAAGTGGAAGGAAAAGCCGAGCATCATTGTCAATATTTCTTCAATACAATAAAATACAATAAAATTTAACAAAATATATACAAATGAATAAAATGCATCGCAGTTTAAAGTTTGGCCAAAACCATTATTGTCAATCTTAAAAAAAGATAATAAAAATTAAAATAATATAAAATTAAAATATTAAAATATTAAAATAGTAATAATAAAAACAGATAAAGGGAATACAGAAAGGGATCTCATTACGCTATGCCAAATTATTAAAATAGGAAAAGAAATACGTGGCAAATAAATAATTTGCCGAGTCGGAGGGCAAATGCTATTATTTCAAACAAAGGAAAACAAAAGAAGCTAAATGCTAAACATATTAAAAACACTTGAGGTAGACAGATAAATCCAACCTACGGAGACCCGACCTGAACTGGCGTATGCTACACTATTTATCGTGCTACACTAGTGTGTGTCTAGGCACGCACATGAGTATACACGTTGTCATCGTCCGAACTTTGGCCGTCCAATGAGAGACGATGCCGACAATACTAACAATGGTTATAACAATATTTTCGTACTTACGCGCCCTCCCACGCTATCCTCGTTACACCCCTAGGCTCCAAACCATAAAAGGTACGCAGTTCGCATCGTATACTGCAGCCATTCGTCCAATTTCATAGATGGAAGCCTTCCCGTTATCTCGGTATCGATAAATAATCACCCTATGGAAACTGACATGGGGATGAGCGGACTAGCTAGCTATCTAGTAGCTAGCTAGTAACTAGTAACACATTTACAACGTTATTGAGTGTACAATTTTGCAATTAAAGCAACTTAGCTGGCATTCCTACACGAGTTAATTTTCGTCAGGTGGCTCATTGCTCTTGATTTCAACACAATTTAAGCTTTTGTACTGCATTATTATTTTTCCTCAAGTACCTGAAATGTGCCCAACTATGCTTCAAGATATAAGACACTGACGCTTTGGCGTCGCGCTACAATGGTTTACAACCTCGACAACTGAATTGATGTGATGTTTGTTGTGATGATTGTTGCCTAACTTGGCGTGACACATTAGCGTGTGTCTAGATGTCCCAAAATCATCTTGGACGAAAGAATAAAAAAGAGAAAATGACTGTGTCGGCAACATTTCCATACGTTTGAACTAATGTCGCAAAACTGGGTCATACAGGAATGCCAACATGGACGCAAGTACCTTTAAACTTTCTGCAAGAAGTTAGATTATATTCAAGCCTGTGAAAATCTAAGATGGTATCCGAAAAAACGGCGTCCATTATAACGATTTTGGCTTGTAAATTTAAAACCGTAGACCATACTGAATTATAATTATTTCCTTCAGGTATGCATGATTTATCCCATATGCAGCGTTCTGGGAACCCTTATGACCAAATCTGACAATTAGGTAATGGACTAAGATTGAAAACGCACTGTTTGAGTGGATACAGGAAGAGGTAAAGAGAATGATTTAAGGTCTTGGAGCCGAAATGACCTCAACCCATTCTCAAACTTTCAAGAGTGAAAAACCCGAACGTCGTTTACGAACGCCCACAGTGTGCTACTTTTGGTTGTGTCCTATAGGATGTACTCTACGTCGGTAACTCGACACATTTACCTCATCGCATTTCAATATCAGATACAGCGTCCAAATATTAGTTATAAGGAATAAAAAAAAAAAAAAAACGAAAGTATTAAGCGGCAGTGGCCCACTAGTTTACCGGAAGTGGCCGATAGTTGAGCCCTTCATCGTATAGAGACAAACGGTTTTCACCATTAGATTCAGCGTCCAGAAGTTAGAATTAGAATTAATACAAATAAACCAGAAGCATGAAGCGGAAGTGGACCACGAATGGCCGGAAGTGGCCAACAAGTGAGCCCATCATCTGTAGAACGGTACAAGATAAAAAAAACAAAAACTATTATCACTTTTAGATTCAGCGTACAAAAATTAGTTAAAATGAATAAAACAAACTGGAAGTAAAAAGCGAAAGTGGGCCGAATGCGGCGGAAGTGTACAGGACCAGTTGTGAGTAGGTAGTTGCTGTCCACCACTTATTTTGTTCAGTTAACTTATTTATTTAATGGTTTGTTTAACCAAACCAGGAAATTCGCTTCCTCCTTTATTTACAGCCAATAAATTAAACATTTTAACAGTGCCTAGACTCGATCCAGCATCACAGCTTTTCTTATGTAAATAAACCAACGGATTTGCCGTCATCACATGATAATCAGGTTTGTTTTTTGTTGTTTTTTTATGTTGTTGTTGTTGTTGTTGTTGTTGGTAAATTTCCGTTGGTGGATGTATTTTGTAATATAAAAAGCTGCAAAGACTTATGCGATTTCTGTATCGCTGAATACGTGTATCAATAATTGTGTTCACCTTTCGGCCAATAACTCAAAAACTGGAAGCTCGTGCTTTTAGGTGTAATTTTATGTGGCTATAACTAAAACCGCACTCAACTTCTGACTGGAGAAATAGTTAGAGAGCCGTTATACGAACTATTTTCGTTGGTTCGTATCCCTACGCACTCAGCTGTTCTAAAACTGATGAAAATGTTCTTTACATCTCACACTGCCGTTGGTCTTCAACTCCTTCACATTTCTTTCATACGTGTAGCGCGGCGCGAAGCAGCGCAAAGGAGCTTCTTATCCTTTGCTGGTGTCTGTCTGTATGCACGATAACTTTTGAATCCATTGTCGCATTCATTTCACATTTTCACTAGCAATCTCTGCCCCATTTTTTGCATTTAAGCTCGTAAATCAATAAAATTAGGCAATAAGTTTCGTAGATTTTAATTTACAAATATCCAAGTATACACCATGTCTTCACGTCTTTTATTTTCGTATTCAAAATGCTGTTGAAATTAATTTTTTTTATAAAAACCTGATAATTTAATTTTTAAATAACTTTTTTTTTAAAGTAAATGCCCTCTCCCTATTTTTCAACAGCCAACACGTGAATAGCCTTGCAGTATTTCCAGAGGTTTGATTGAGTGAGCAAACAGTCTTTCCGAGTAAACAAAAACACAAACAGGAAAATAAATGGCTTTATGAATAACATAATGCTGCAAGCTGAATGATGCACAGGAAAGTGTTACGTGAAAGGTAGCGCCTTTAAGATTATTTATTTAGAAATATTTATTTTGGTGTCTGGTTATTTAAGAGCTTAGTTCCCTTTTGACTTTCCTGGGTCATACGGATTTGTTAGTCAGCCAAGCCTATAAAAATGATGCAAATTATTTTCAGTGGATTTCCTGTGTGACACGGTTATGCTACATTGAATCACGCCACTGTAAATATTGCAAACATTATGTTACCGTAGGATGCAGCAAAAATATGTAATTTTAGTGTGAACAGCGGATTGCCTTCATTCCTTCATTCAGTACTGAGTTAAACATTTTTAATTCTCCAGGAAGGGGGGGGGGGGGGAGATGTTTCTCTTTCGTAAGATTTTGTAGTTCTGAAAAAGACTGTTTTTAGCTCTGAAAAGAGCTTTTGTTTTCAAGCAGACAGTAGTCGATGTTTAGAGATCTTCAGTTCTACTCTGAGCAGAACTGTGTCTTCATTTGTTGAACTTGAGTTGTTATCTGAATTGTTTACATTATAGACGATTCGTTGCACAATAATGCTAGCCATCTCATCACTTTTCAACAAGTTGTCTTATTCTCAATGTATTTTACAAGTTTGGCCCACTCACCATTGTCACTGCAGCAGGTGCTTTCGGCTGGACTTCTTTAAGTTTGAATGTTCGATCATTTGCAGCAATTATCTGGCTCCATGTCATTTCAATACGGTTTAACTCACAGTGAAGCTAACGCAACATTGTATTGGCCACGAAGTGAAGCAAGTTTATCAATTCGGTATTTGTCGTATTGTTTTCGTGCACGTTGAAATAACACAAGCAATTCACGACGCCCATTACCGTCCGCCCACAATTTAGCAAATCGCCGACATCGTTTGGCAGCTCTTATCATTTTACCTTAGAACTGTACCTTGTCTATAAACTGCGGCGATCTTTTGTTTAATTGCCGAAAGTGTGAAGTCATCGTTTTTAACCATTTTTACATTTTACATTTTTAACCAAGTTCCAGTACCAATGGATATACGACGCTTCCTGGCTGGCGACGTAAAATTACCAGCGGTGGTTGCAAATACCTTTTTGATTTGGGTGACAGTATTATATGAAACGGCTGTTCAGCCTGCCGTATCTTTTGCGACGTCATTTACCGACTTGTCTGGGTACTGCTGACGAAATTTGCTGTAAACATTAACTACTGTCTGGTTTTGCGACGATGTCAAGGGCTTTCCTTGGGTATGGGCTTAAAATACTTGCTCAGAGAGACGGCCGCCATTTTTAAAGCTACCGCTTCGTCTGCTCCGAGCCGTAACCATTATCGTAACCATGGGAACTACTTGCATAGTTTCGAAATTGGAACAGGTGGGTTAATACCTCCGAACAAAGTGTCACGTTTTCTTAAAATTATAATCTCCTCTTACCAACAAAAATGAATAGTTTGCATGAGTTATTTCGTCGTGAAACTTTATTATTTTAACGAACTATTTTCTCTGCACCAGAACACAAAAAATTGCATCTGCATGAGTCGGCCCTTAACTGATTTCTCCAGTAAGAAGTTGAGTGCGGTTTTAGCAGTCTTTCAGCTGTTAACCAATAATTTCTGTAGAATTTCCCTAATTTTCGTATGTCGACTAATACGCAATTTGTGAATGGGAAAAGGCCCGCAGCCCCTTAATTGGATTGATTTGCGAATCTAAATCCAAAAATAGGACGTGGAATGCATGTCAAAAATTTGAAAATAACTTTATTATAAGTTCAAAAGTAATCGTGGGTGAAAACATGCAAAGATTCGTCTTTTGTTTTGTTCCCTTGAATTGGAATTCAAATTATAATTCGTTTTGTTTCAGTGAACCCTAGTCCGTTCTTGAGCAACTTCACGGCTGTGAATTCCGTGGGGATTTGAGCTCTAGGCTTATTTTTTAAATAGTAAAGCCGTTTTTTGTTCAATTAATTTGTTGGCTTTTCTGCTTCTTATTTGTTGTTGGTGCGGTCTGGTTTATCATGTGTACATCCATTCTTCTCCCAATTTTGTTGAGCATTTCAAGAAATTCTCCTTCATCACATACTTAAGTGTTTGTTAGCTATCGTATTTGTGTATTTGATAGTTGTGGTGTGATGCCTTTTTTCCCCATATCGATTACCTGATAGTGACGCACCAGCGTGTGGACCAGATTTATTATGCGCCAGCTCGATTCTGCATCTTCGTTTGTTGGGAAATAGTTTGCTCCTTTTGTAGGATAACAATAATTGCAGCACCGAATCTGAAGTCTTTTAGTCTGTTTCGCGCTGTCTGCCTTCAACTAAAATTTGTCAAATTGGGTGGTGTAATCAGTCATATGCTGGCTCACAGTTCTAATAGGGCCTACTTTCTATACTGCAAAATAAAGTATTAATAATTTTATTTGCTAAAAACAATCAGAAAATAAAGGAAATAAGAAACGCACAAAAATCTTTAATGTCGAAAACCTGAAAAACTACACTGTAATGAACAAACACCTAAAAACATAAAAATTAAAAACGGGAAAGCCAAAGGCTCACAAGAAATAACTAAATACAGATGCAAACCTATTTACGTTGCCTTTATATGTCAGACTGCCTGAGCGGGAATCGAATCCAGGACCTTTGAAACCAAAGCCGAGGTCCTACCGCTGAGCCACACAGACATTGTTGGTTTCAAAAGTCCTGGGTTCGATTCCACGCTCAGGCAGTCCGACATATAAGTCCAAAAGGCAACGTAAATAGGTTTGCATCTGTATTTAGTTAAAAACATAAACGCCTTGCTCCTGATAGCGAGAATCCACCACACGGTCATTAAAATCCACAAAAATATTTAATTTTCAGGGGATAGTTTTCCCCCTTAGTCACCTGCGCAAAGGACAACGATACATTTGAAATGAACCTAATGAGAACGTACGAAAAAATATATATACACCTACACCCCATACTTACAATAAAATAAGGCACAAGATCAACACGCTTCAACCAAACTTTCCCGCGCTACACTCCATCTTGGAAAAACGCACAGAAACGAAACCACTGATCTCTAAATTTGGTTAATTGACACTTTTTTCCATCGTCAGCAGATAGAAGATTGGAAAAAAAAGTGTTCGTGGCGTTGCCAATTAACCAAATTTAGGGATTAGTGGTTGTCTGTCTGTTTTTCCTAGATGGAGTGTAAAAAGTTTGGTTGGAGTGTGTTGATCATGTGCATTATTTTTTTGTAAATATATATAGTAGATGTATAAAATTTTTTTCGTACGTTCTCATTAGGCTCATTTCTAATGTATCATTGTTCTTTGTGCAGATAACCAAGGGGGAAAACTATCCCCTAAAAATTAAATATTTTTGTGGATTTTAATGACCGTGTGGTGGATTCTGCTATCCGTTACCAGAAATTCTTTTCCTTTTTTTTGAAGAATTTGACTTTTTTTTCCCCTAAGGCTCTGTTTGTCCTAATCACTTAAAAAGAAAAACCCTCCTTCACAAAGCCTTTTAACAGCCTCCTGAAGTGTTTGATTAAGCTGGGTGGATTATTTTTTTTGTTTATAAGCTGCCAAAGAACTACTAACAGTTTGTGTGCTACATTAGGTGGTGTGACCTAATTTAACACACAAACTGTTAGTAGTCCTTTGGCAGCTAATAAACAACAAAATAATCCACCCAACTTAGTCAAAAAATTCAGGAGGCTGATAAATGGCTTTGTGAAGGAAGTTTTTTCTTTTTTAAGTGATTGGGACAAATAGAGCCTTAGGAAAAACAAAAAAGTCAAATTCTTCAGAAAAAGAAGAAAAGAATTTCTGGTAACGCAGTAGCAGGGTTCTTCAACCACATTCAATATCAAAAGAACAAACACCCTATCGTAGCATCCGCGGAGTGCAGTCAAGCCCAGTGTACGGCCATCTAGACAAAAAAAAATTCCACAGGGGGCTTCACTGCATATGATAACGCCATCCGTATGTTAACGTCCCCATGTGTAAACGACAAGGGAATGTTTACATCTTCACATTGCAGTTTCATTTCTCTACACTATAGTGATTAAAAACTATTACAGTGTTAAAATGAAATTGGAAGAGATTGAAAGATATTCAAAACAATTGCTTAACCGGTTTTTTTTTTTTAATTTACCGTTCTGGTATTAGGAAAAATACCACTTTATAATAATATTTTAATGAGCCGCGAAATTAAAAAAAAATGCTACAAGGAAGTAAAACAAACATTAAGGAATTATTGGATTAAACATTAATATTCTGAAGATTAAATACCTAACATATGAATTACCAATAGCAGTCAGTTACAGCGACTTCGTATAGCAGCGACTTCGTATAGCAGTCAGTTACAGCGTTTTCGTATAGCAGGTAAATCATTTTTTTTTATTCGATGTCACTCTCTCAAAAACGAATTATTAATACTAATTATATACCCATGTTCCTTGTATTATAAATGTATTATATTAGCTATTTTGTTTATCAAAGTATTATCAGTTTTTTTGGCCATTTCACTTTTCTTTATATTAGTTTTTGTTACATGTGATGATTTTCTAGTTTTGTTTGAACTAAAAGCCCACTACACACGAGCCAAGGATTCGTAGTGGTTAATGTACACACTATGGAAATATAAAAAAAAAAAGAAAAAAAAACTCCGTGAAATAATTAGTGTTTATTAGGTGTAATCCTCTATAATCTCCTTTTCTGTATGTATTTTTCTTTTTATTATTGATTTTTTGAATATTTTGAATGTATGAATGAGAAATTTATTGCATCAAAAAGATTGCAAAAGGTCAGGGAAGGCACCACACGGTCTACTAACAGGGCCGGATTAAGGGGGTGCTTTGGGTGCTGAAGCACCCGGGCCACAGGCCTCAAGGAGGCCTCACAGTCACGGAAAAATAAAGCAGGTACTATATTAGGCTGCTTAAAGTTAATTAGGTGGTTCTCAGGAGCGTTTTTTCTTAGCGCATGAAACATTTTAGACAACACAGTCTAAAAAAACTTCCAATTACGAATCAACTCTTTCACCAATCTCTTCCTGGAGCCGATGACCAGATGTGCTTTTTGCTTCATTCACATGATCGCCTTGAAACGAATGTAAGGGCTGTTCAGACAGAGGCTTGTCACAAGTAAAAACTTGGATGGAAAGAAAGATTTTTGTCAATGTGTAACATTTGCGTGCTGCACCACGCATTAAAACATTTATATTACACTCAAAAACAAAATATAAGTAACTCAAGTTTTTTTGTTTGATAAATAAAATAAAAAACAGGCACGCATCTAAAAAATCTCGGATAAAACCCACCCGTTAATTTTTTTAGCCAGTCCAGCGAACCACTTAATTAATATTTAGCAGCCTTAAATTAAAAAAAAAAAATACTTTCTGCTGTTTTTACAAAAATAATTATTGTTAAAAATATCCTTTTTCAGCAGGTGGGGGGGGGGGGAAATAGGGCCACATTAAAACTTAAGCACCAGGCCTCTACAAGGTTTAATCCGGCCCTGTCTACTAACACCCTGCCAAAAAACAAGTTGAACAAGAACAAAGTAGAAATAACCAATTGCTGGCCATAGCCATTGTCGCATACTGAACAGACATTGCAAAGTGCGAATTTAAAAGCCGCAAGGGATGGGGCATGGGCAACATGAGCAGGGAGCGCGTTCCAAGGCTCAAAGACACGATTTGAGAAAAAGTAACTAAAGTGTCCGCGACCTATCTTGAGTTCGCCCCAAGAAGGAACACAGATAATCGATTGTATGTTTTTGGTGGCAGAGTGCCTTGTTGATATCAAAGATGGCTACGAAAACAATGGTAGCCATCGATTAAAGCCGTCCCCTCCAGGAAGATGTATCCGCTCATAAAATATCTGCAGGACTCAAGATACGCTACGCACACAATACGACAATCACTCTTAAAAGTCTCACGATCAATTTAAAACCATGACTACGTGTTCGGTTCCCCTCAGCGGTTGAAAAAAATCGAGTGCTAGGTATATTCATCAAACCACGTAGGATGGAATAGGTCATGTAGAGATTCAGCTTGAACCTCCTTACCGCAAGGGTGTCCAAACCCCAAGTTATACTAAGACGCTCAGAGTATGATTCATATTTTAGCCCAGGCAAGTGTTTGGTGATTGTACAGTTCCGGTCAAAAAAAAACGCCATTTTTCGTTATATCGAGGGTCCTAATAACAACCATGGAGAAATTCAGTTATCTCGAAAACTACTGGACGGATTTTCGTGAAACAAAGACTGAACTGCTAATTAGATTGTCTACTATAGTTCTACCCTTATTAAATACTACGTTAATTGACTGAAAATAATTGGCCGAGCGAGAAAAATTTAATGATATCTGAAGATATCTCGAAAACTAGTGGAAGGATTTTCATGAAACAAAGTCTGAATTGCGTATTATATTTTTCTGCTGAATATTGCCTGTAATACGTATAGAAATATAGTATCATAACGATTAATCCAGTTTTTGTTTTATTCAATTCTATCCAGTAATTTATGAGATATATTATTAGTTATCAACTCGTGTTGCTCGCTCGGCCAATTATATTTGGCTACTTACCATTACGTGTAATACGTATAGAAATGTAGCTGATATCATAATAAGCAACCCAGTTTTTGTTTCATTCAAATCTGTCCAGTAATTTTCGAGATATCAACATTTCGGTCAGTGTCACATACATTAATTTTGCAACTTCTTCCGTATAACGAAGGCGTTTTTTTTGATCGGAACTGTACGTTGAACGGACTCGATCAATTTTATATGTCTTAATAAATACGGTGACCAAACTTGGCTAACATACTCCAAAATTGGCCTCACGAAGATTTTGAAGGCCCAAACAAGAGTTTTTGCATTGCCAGATGTGAAACATCACTTAATAATGGCCGCCACTGTCTGCCGTGCAACTTTGGCAATGTGGTGGCAATGTGACCCGCTTTTAAGATTGCACGTGAACCATCCGTCCAAGTCCTTTATCTCAAATACATGATCCAAATTCTTCTCAAATAGGAAGTAATCCCTCTCTTGATTTTGTTTTTACCATTGCGAAAGGCTTTACATTTTGGACCTGATACCGGTAGGTTCCATGTTTCCGACCATTGTTCGAGTTCTAAAAGCGTAGAGGATAATGCCTGATAGTCTTCTTCATTTTTAACTATGGTATACAATACGTCATCAGTGAATTTTGGGGTCATAATATTAGGATATTAGGATATTTAACTCATTAATGTAGATCATTCAAGATGGCTTCGTATCCCCTGTATTACGTATTTAAAAAAGATAAAAGATAAAGATAAAACTTCTCCTCGTCCCAAACGAACTCAATAGCGCCGCTCACAGAGGTCTCACGGACTTGTGGTTGGGCTTAAAATGTGCGTATTTTCTTTTAGATCGCCCTCCGCCCGTTTAGGAATATCCCCAGCTCGGCAACCACTCGGCCTCCATGACTACCATGACTGAATGATGGACCACGTACTGAGGTCTGACCAAAAAAATAGTATCGATCAAGTTAGGGTCAACGGATATTAGCCTACCATATTTTTCGTGTTTCAGGTCCCACTCAGTCCGCATACCCGTGTCACGTTCCCTTGATTTTTGCACGCAACGCAACGTACCGGAAGGGTTCTTTCAAAACTTTTCTGTCACCTAGGAAACATTTCTCGACGACGACACGGCAGCTAATTCATCGAAATTGTTTCCTGTCAAATTAGCGCCTCTTATCAAGAGGTGGGTTGTCAGAAATAAAAGAAAAAATAAGAAATATTTCAAAACGAAACGAACGAGCGCTTTGCATCGCGACTACGGCTGACAATTGCGCATGACCCAAAAAATAAAATAAAGAAAGAAAAAAAAAGGGATGTGTAAATCAATACGCACGACACCAGTTACTGGGCCGTCCCTAGTTCGCGTTACTCAGAACCATGGCCTGTATGAAAATGTACACCAAATGAAAAACGACCAAATGTAAAAGGACTTCCAATCAAGACACACGCTAGTGTGTCGCCCGCTACCATAAAACGGTAACATCCAGATAAAATATATATATGAGCATGGCGACCACTAGACAAGTCTTTACAGCAAAGGTAGTTTGGCTGTTTTCAGCCATCTCAGGATAAATTACAAACAAAAACGTCAAGTGTGCCGTAAATAAGGGGTTATACGATTGAACTTTCACTTGTTAAAATGTACACGGATAAAAATTGATGATTTTTAATTGAAATAATCAAATGTACAATTGGGAAAATTGCATTTGTTTAAGTGCTGTTGTGCTTTACGTTTAAATATATGATTGGTAAAGCACAACAGTACTTAAACAGATGAAATTTTCTCAATTATACATTTGATTATTTCAATTAAAAATGATCAATTTTTATGCGTGTACATTTTAACAAGTGAAAATTCAATCATATAACCCCTTTTTTACGGCACACTTGACGTTTTTGTTTGTAATCCGTGTACCTTGTTTACGACATAACACGTGCACGAAGAATGAATATGGAGTTTGCCGAGTGGCATTGTTCTCTAAATACAATGGTTAAAACAATGTACAACATCAAAATGATCGTTTCGGGTCCCGTAACTCCGACCAATCGAAAAAGCGGTCCATGTAAGGTTGAAGCCCAGGAAATTTTCCGGCTCAGATCATGTTTCAGATTTTAGGTAGGTGCAGATAGTTTTTTTCTGAAACCGTGTCAGCCAAGAACAAGAACAACAAGTGAACAGTTTTCAAATTTACGTGTGGCCCCCTACGTTTACTCTTGCACGGAATTGCATAAAAGTTGGTGTAAAGTTAGGAAAAGTTGCTATCTACTATCTGGCCAAGTTTGGTCGAAATATATTAAATAGAAACAGAGAAATTAATAGTTTTAGTTTTGCTGGAGAGAGGACTTCAATCCTAATTTACACGGCTATCGCTTGCAGTGACTGAAAAGGCTGAAACTTGTTGGATCGGGAGACTTTGGTCGCCTGACAACGAAAAATTCACCGTTAGACACGTAGCTTATCGTTTTCCTGTTGAAAAAACGACGTGAATAACGTTGAAATTTGCCTAATCAAGACACACGCCAAGATAAAACTATAACATCCAGATAATATGTATATATGAGCATGGTGACCGCTAGACACGTTGTGTCTTTACTGCAAAGGTAGTTTGGCTGTTTTCAGCCATCTGAGGATAAATATCTATGCGATAGAAAAGACTGAAACTTGTTTAATCGGAAGATTTTGGTCGTCTGACAACATAAGTCACTATTAAGGACACAGCTTACCGTTTTCTTGTTGAAAAAACGACATGAATAACGTTGATATTTGCCTAATTACTTACTCATCGTGGCTGAGTTGTGAGAGAGCTCGGCCTGGTTGCTGGAGGTTTGCGGATTTGGTCGAACCCCTGGAAAGGGGACCTTGGCAAAGTCCCCGCCAGGACTGCCGGCCAGGGTAGCGTGAGAGGCTACCATGCTCCTTCAGCGGCTATGGGAACTATTCTGGCCAATTCTGGACAATCTTTCGGCCCCTACGATGATCGGAGGTTTCCCGGATCGAATCCCCGGGTTGGCACCTCCCTTTACCAGATATTTCTTCTCCTCTAAAAGTCTGGTAATGTTCAAAATTGAGCCGGTTCAGCCATACAAGCATTAAGTTGCTTCGGCTCAAAGAAATAAATAAAAAAAAAAAAAATACTTACTTACTACTTACTAACGCTTGTTTTGTATCACGAAAATAAATTCTTCCGTGCTGTGGATAAAGCTAATTCTTCGCTCATCTTACAGGTATTGCTGTGGAGATGTGCCCTTTTCATATGGACCTTTCTAATTGGTTAAGTGGTTCAGGGAATAGGGAGCTCCAAACGACCAAATTGATTGTTTTACATTGTTTTAAACATTGTTATTATGCAACAACGCCAAACTGAACATTAAAAAAATCCGTGCCTAATATAGAAAATCAGTGTTTGTAAGGAGATACTGGTGTCTTCAAAATGAAACGAAAGTCAGCAAAAAAAATATGGACCAGAAAACTAGATTGGTGTTTCCATATCATAATCGCTAAGAAAAACAAATGGATTTCATCAATTTGGACCAAAAAGATCTGATATCTACCCCAAAACAAGACTTGTCAAGGATTCCCGTCAAGCATTTCGGCCATGTAAATCGTGATATCAAATTCCAAGCTCTTTCGTCAAGCTAATCCCAGCGACTAAGACTTCAAACGTTAAATGAAATAATTGAAAATTAAAAAGTAAACAATTTTCAGTTATTTCATTTATCGTTCGAACTATTACTCGGTGGGATTAGCTTGACGAAAGAGCTTGGCGTTTGATATCACGACTTAACACGACCGAAAGGCTTGGCGGGAATCCTTAACAAGTTTTGTTTTGGGGAAGATTACTAGTTACTAATTACTGGCTAACGCTGTTTTTGTTTCAGGAAAATAAATTCTTCCATGCGGTGAATAAAGCTGGTTATTTAGCTCATTTTAAAGATATTGCTCCGTAGATGTGCCATTTCCATATGGACCATTCTAATTGCTCAAGTGGTTTAGGGGTTAGGGAGCTCTAAACGACCAGAATGATTGTTTAACATTGTTTTAAACAATGTTATTATGCAACAATGTCAATCAGCTAACCCCAGCTGCAAGACGTAGACTGAAAATCTTGTTTTGTTTCCAGCAAACCGTAATTGACAAAGATGCCAAACACTAAAAAAAAGCAAACGCCAGTAAACTGAGCGTTAAAGAAATCCGTGCGTTTACAATACTGATCATTTGAAAAACTGTGACTACTGTCCTCAAAATGTAGCGAAAACCAACTATAACAAACAAACAAAAAAGAAACCAAAAAAAAAAAGAAATAGACCTGAAAACCAGATTGGTGTTTCCATCTCAAGATTGTTTAAAAAAAAATTGAATTTCGTCAATTTGGACCAAAAAGATCTGATATCTACCCCAAAAAAAACTTGTCAAGGATTCCCGCCAAGCTTTTTGGCCGTGTGAAGTCGTGATATCAAACGCCAAGCTCTTTCGCCAAGCTAATCCCATCGACTAAGACTTCAAACGTTAAATGAAATAATTTGAAAATTGCGCATCATTTAACCTTCGAACTATTACTCGGTGGGATTAGCTTGGCGAAAGAGCTTGGCGTTTGAAATCACGACTTCACACGGCCGAAAAGCTTGGTGGGAATCCTTAACAAGTTTTGTTTTGGGGTAGATAATAACTTAAACACATCTACCACCCTTATGCATCCCAGGCTATTAATATCGTAAAAAAAGGAAACCGCCCGACTGACAGGTCAATTCCAACAAGAACACGTCAAAAACGATGTTTAATTTTCAACCAATATATGCTGGTCTTGGTCACGTAAAAAACGAAATAGAAATGTAATGGGGACAACAAGAACGTGAGAAAGGACAAATTTCCACAAATTAATTAATTGTTTTTACAGCCATTAATAGTTTTGTCGGAATTCCATTTTATGCTTAAGTTTGCCCAAATGACAGTTTTTCATTGCATCTATTTAAAGGCACTTAATTATTGTAGACATAAACATTGATTTTCTTAAAGACGACAGCACTAATTATGACAACATTATGGCCTCTCATTGTTTTATTTTGTGCATTAATGTTCCGACGCGAACTACCAAAACAAAAAGCTACATTGACCATGATTTTATAACAGCGGATGTAATTCTGCAGTGATAACCACAGATGTTTCAGGTCATCGTGCCACTGCGGTTTTGGTTGGGAATGAAAATGTTGATGTTCACTCTAACAGTAACAATAAAGTTCATTCTCAACAAATCGATTTTTCGCTTTTCTAAAAAGCAAAACTCAAAGTGATTGATTGGAGTCAAACTCTTAGTTCGGAGGATATTAATGCTAGCTTTAATAATTTAAACCAAATACTCCAAAAGTACATTAAAGCACCAATTTTTGAGAAAAAAGTCAGCCAAATTCATATAGTTCGGAGGAAGTTAATGCTAACTTTAATACTGTAAACCAAAAAATACTCCAAAAGCACATTGAAACAGCAACTTTCGAGAAAAAAACACTCGTGCCGCCACCGAAAGCTGAAGCTGTGGATTACCAATGGATTATTATACTCTATCATAAAACGTGAAATATGTACACAACGGTGGAAAAACAACTTTAAATTAGGAATTAAAACAGAACTATCTCAGATATAGCAATCGGCTAGCTAATTTAATTCGGTCAGACTATTGTTACTGATCCCAATTTTCAAGCAATGGAGACAGTAAAAAGCAGAGGAATGTCATCAATCAAATAACTAGCAGAAAAAAATCGCACAATCTGCCACAAATGACTAAATGAATGATGGGGAGTCAGTGCTCTTTCAAAACTCTCCTGAAACTGTCGCTGATTTATGTGATAACTTTTTCGTTTCAGTAAGCGAAAAGATTCTTGCAGGAAATGCCAATTTTAATTCTGAAGTTCCTTAAGATGTTTATGAAACGTCCTCTTCTGCACCTGATTCTTTTTTCTTTCTGCCTTGAATATCATAAATGAAAAATATTATTAATAACCTTCCTACTTATACAAGGCCCCAGAGCGCGACCACATCACAAACAAGTTACTGACTTATATCTATTTCAGAAGTTCTTGCCCTTATTTTTAGTTGAGTTGAGCAACAAATCTTTAAGAATGATACCATCCCTTCCATCTTGAAACGGGGTATTGTTACCCAAATTTTTAAGTCTGGTAGTAAAAACGAACTGAACAACTCCTTTCGCCTGCATTTTTTTAAGTGATCGAGTCTAGTGTGTAAAGTCTAAACACACAATTTTCATAAACAAATTTCGGCATTTATCCAAGGAGCAGTTTGAATTCCAATGCATCCTCAGCATCATTCAAGTTTATTAATGTGCTCAGTTCGATCCTGGACGTAGGAAAATACTTACTAGCTCTTTTTCTGGACATACAAAAAGCCTTTGATACTGTGCATCATAAAACGCTTCTTAAAAATACTGGATGCAATTGGTTTATATAGATTTAAGAGCTATTTGAAAGAAAAAAAAAAGCAACTTATGTAGCCTCAAAACAATTAGACATGGAGTTACCCAGGGCTGAATACTGGGCCATTTCCAGTTCTACTTACATTAATGATTTCTGTAATATCAGCTTAATGGTTTACTCTTTTTTATTTGCTGATAATACTGCCTGGCTGTATAGTATAAGTGACTAAGTTGAAATGCCCTTGGTAATCTAAATTGTGATCTACATAGGGGCCACTCAAAAACCACGTGGTCGGCCAGGGTGTGGGGTGGGGGGGTTCAGCTTCCGGCCACAAGTAACCACAATGGGGGAAGGGTGGGTTTACAAATAAACCACGTGGCCACTGCATTGAAGGGAAAGCCATTATCTCCAATGGATTGGTACATTTACCTAAAAGAGTTTCTGCGCATACCATCTGACTCAGCCTTACAATGTTTTTATATTGTTCTTACATCGACCATGGAGTTTACCACGGAGTGTGATAGTATATATAAATCCATGCATTGACTAACGTCTGGGCCCCAGTCAACCGAACTGCATTTACTGAATAGTGGTGAAAAATACAGTGGCTTGTCGTAGAAATCTTCAACAACGTAATACTGCGTTTCCTTGCCTCGTACTAAATTCATCTAAATAGTATGCGGCTAACGTCGATTGCTTCACTGGGACAATCAATGCATTGATGGCCTAATGAACGTATTAAGCTACAATTTTCTACTTTCCGTCTCAGTTACAAATCTCGGATGACGTTTATTCTAGCGACCCTTGCAGATCGCCAAAAAATGTGATTAAAAAATTTCACACGATGAGTCAAACAGCTGCGTTTATTACAAACAAAAATCGCAAGAGTGCCGTAAAAAAAGAGATTATATGATTGTATTTTCACTTTACGTGTTACAATGTACAACGGATAAAAATTGATGATTTCTAATTTAAATAATCAAATATACAGTTGAGAAAATTGCATCTGTTTAAGTGCTGTTGTGCTTCACATTTGAAATATATGATTGGTAAAGCACAACAGCACTTAAAGAGATGCAATTTTCTCAATTGTACATTTGATTATTTAAATAAAAAATCATCAATTTCTGTCCGTGTACATTTTAATAAGTAAAGTGAAAATTGATCATATAATCTCTTTTTTACAGCTCACTTGATGCTTTTGTTTGTAATCCGTGCACGTTTTTATGGCGTGGCTCTACAAAGGTTTACGTATGTAGTCAATTGTTGCTGCTCCCTTTGCAACAATTCAGTTCAGCTCTGAAAGCTTGAATCTACGAACTAAATACGCCATTCTATCGTTTCTAACAACCAATTTCGAGGCCGAAGACGTTGCTTAGTGTGGTTTAAAACTATATAGGTTTAGCTGAAACACGGATTCTTTCAATTCAATTCAATTTTATACCCTGGAGCCATGACCCCTAGTCGTACGCTCCACTTAACCTGTAACTACAACGCCAAGATTACACAACCACATAATACTACACATTACACTAAGTACCAATCTGTCGAAACAGAGCCACTGGAAAGTATACATGGCTATAAACTATCAACTTTTTAGCAAATGAAATTTTTTGCTGATTGGGTTGTTTACCTAATCACAGTGGTTAAAACAATCAAAATGATCGTTCAGAGTCCCGTAACTCTGGAATGGCTCGACCAATTGAAAAAGTGGTCTCTGTGAGGATGAAGCCCAAGGAAATTTCTGCCTTATATCATGTTTTAGATTTTAGGTAGTAGCAGTAGTTTTTTCTGAAACCTAGTCACACAACAAGAAGAACAACAACAACAAGTGAACAGTTTTCAAATTTACGTGTGGCTCCTTACATTTATCACGGAACTGCATAAAAGCTGGTATAAATATACTTTCCATACCTATTCACTGTCTGGCCAAGTTTGGTCGAAATACATAGAATAGGAACGGAGAAATTAATAGTTTTACTTTTACTCGAGAGAGGACTTCAATCATGTATAAAAGCTAAAGTGGAGTATGGGGGGTATCTATCGTTGGGTTACTCATGTCGAACACTATCAGTTTATCAAATTTGGTAAGGCACAATAACAAATTTTATATGAAGTGGTACCGTATTGTCAAAACACATTAGGTTGTTATTTTTCTTAAGTTGGGGGGGGGGGTGGTGGCTATGAGCCACGGTTTTTTTTTTGGGGGGGGGGTCCAAGGCTTGACCACAGATGACCACACAGGGGGGACGGGGGCTAAAAATGACTTTAAAAAACGGCCACGTGGTTTTTGAACGGCCCCATATCATTAGAAATTTGATCACAATAGTGATCACAATAGTGTAAAAAAAAGCCTCATATGTTGTTTTCCCTCTAAAGAATAATGTAAATACTTAACGATATGAGTGCTACCGTGTCATTCTAAATCATGTGAACAAGCGAAAGACTGTAGGTGCTCCAAAATAAATCGGGCGTCCGAAATTAAGAACCTAGGTCTAGTCTTCGACGATGTACTTAAAGGTGGACACACCATACTGACTACCTAGTAAATAAATTAAGATTGGCCTTACACACACATTATTACGTATGTAAGCTTACTGTATGCAAAACCATGGTTGACGTTTACTATACTTTAGTGAATAGTACAGCAGTATGGCATCTCATGTTGGGGAGGAATGAGTTTCACGAATTTGCAACCTCTGCTAACAACACAAAAACTGATAGTTAAAACTCCGTCTTTTCATAAAATTAGGTCACCCTCAATACCAATATTGTGCAAGTTAAATATCCCCCACTGAGATCTACATGTTCACAAAATTGTTTGCTGCTACCTTAAGGCATCATTATTTCATTCATGTGCTAGTCTTCCTTTTGCACGTGCTATATTAGCGATCGTAAGGTGACTATAACTGCAACCAAGACTAATGGAGGCTGCTCATAAATATTTTACATACATTGCCCCAAAAATCGATTACCAACCACATGATATAAGAAACATTGTTGGCATCTATACGTAGATTGAGCAGATCTCCGATCATGGCTGCTTGGTATGGGCGAAGTGGAAAGTTTTGCAAAAGTCTTGAAATAGGTTATGTTATTAATGTATTTTTGTGTGTTATCATGGTGTTTCTCACTGCGCAGGTTTACTTTTTCTCTTTTTTTTCCCAGCTACCAGGCGCACGAGTGTTTCACTGAAGCAGGACTTTTGTTTCAAATGGGTTTTCCCTCATTCGTATCCTTAAGTATTTTCATCTTTATAGAGACTCAAGAGTCCCTGACATGTAACAAAGCTATTGTACAATTTGCATTTGTCACGTTAACAATAAACTTGAATTCTCTTCACCGGTTTCTACGTTGGCTTGCTTGCGTTACACGAGTTTGTTACATTTGATCAAACTTATGTAAATGTTCGAACGCTAGTTTTCCGATCAATGATTTCCTGTGTGGTTTGGTTGGTTTTGTTACATTCATTCAGACCTAGATAAACATTACAAATGCTGTTCAGATGGCGCATGCTTTCCTGTGTGCTGGCAGAGCACTCGTTCAAACCTACATAAATGTTGCAAACTATTTTTTCTAAATATCACACATTAATCAACCTACACATCTGCACGTGTATCCTCGAGTGCACGTGTACAATCCTGCGTACATGTTTTAGCTAACGTAGTACTGATTTCACATGCTTGCGACGGTGTATATTTTTTTGAACTTCATTTGGTATTTTCAAAAAGCAATTATTCGGCCCATTATTCCCGTAACATCCATCGTTTCAGTGATGTTCATCTGTTTTGTACTCAACTTGCAACCCAACTGCCCTTACGTTTATCCAGATTTTTAGACCTTAGGTTTTATTTGACTGATCCGACGCAGCACAAAACATATTTATAGCTATTTGTTTTCCGTTTGTTGTCCACTGTTTCATTCAACATGGCCATTAGCGGAGTCTATTACTAGTGGCAGAAGTGGAATAAAGGATAGTCCGTAGTGTTCGACGGAGTATCCATGATAATTTTACCTCATGTTCCATCTCTTGCTTTGGGTCGCGACCCCATTCCGCCAAACGTGTAACTATTGGTTGTAAACATTTTCTGGGAAAACCCACGTTAAGTATGCGCTGTATAGGTTTTAACCCAATAGGCAGAGATGCAAAAAAATACCACTCGTGCCACGGTTAGTCAGTCCTAGCATATGGCAACTCCACGTGGAACAGCGTTGAACGATATTAAAGCAGGGAAGGAGAGAGCTTCATGAAGCCAAGGCCGGCTGAGGTAGAAATTGCGGGTCTCTCCTCAACGCCATCAGCTGACGCACTCGACACAACTTTTGCCCCTTTCAATGCTGCTTTGGTACAATAAGATTTTGGCGGTGTTGAATCAAATGGCCTCGAGCCAAGAAACGAAGCACACAGCTTCTGTCCCATACGACCATGTGACAAGGAATGGGATATGAAGCGATGGTTACAGCATGGGCACTCCCATGTCCTATGAATGTGTATTCATTCATACTCTTCCGCTGGTGGCTTACGCTATTTTTGATGGCTAGAACGGAAGCTAAGGGCGCGTTTACGAAACGACCCTCCTTTCCATTCTCGTAGCTAGAATTTTATCGCGATGGCAAAGGTGTCGTTGCCATGGTAACAACACCACATGGATTAGCGAAATCCGACATCGTTTGAATAGGTACTTGCAGTCTTATAATCCGTGACAATAATATAAAGAATTCCTCCTTACGAAATTTTCCTTGCCGCTCTGAACTCGCATTATTGACTGTTTTCGTTAAAAGTCGACAGAGCTAAAATCGCCGCCATGTTGGGATTCCAGAAGATTTCTAGCTTCTAGCTGCGAGAATTCAAGGGCGAGTTGTTGCGTAAACGCGCCCTAAGAATGGATGTCTTACTGCGCTTACGACGTAGTACTCTCTGAAAACACTGTGTTCTGCCAGAATACATTTGTGTGTACCAGCACAGCCAACACACAAGTTGTGTACTAGCATTACACACTTTGTGTAGCAGGCAGAACACATTCTTCCGTACAAAGCATGTGTACTGCCACTACACAAACTGTGTACTGGTAATACACAACTCAATGTATTGGCTGTACCGGTACACACAGATGTGTTCCGTCAGAACACAGCATCTTTCAGAGAGTACTAAGCATCTAAATAATTCCTAATCCATTAATAGTATAGTCCCCAAAACCATAGTACTTAATAAGTAAATAAACAGTCGTTAATATACTAAGTCGGAAATAACAAGTGAAAACTGTGTTATGTACGTGAAATTTAGTTTGTTTGCTTGAATAGCGAAACCGACATGTTTAAAAACGTTTCATTGCTGGTTTACTACGCGTTTGTAAGAGGAAGCACAGTTTACTGTAGTACACCAACTGGCTTGAACACAAATAACCGATTCTGAGGAATGCCAACTAGTTTTGACAGCAATGCACTCACATCTATCGACCGACAAAAGATGTCAAAGTTGGCTTTCAAGCAGCTTTAAAGATCGAAGATGACAACTTAGGTCGTTACGATTTTGATTGGTGGGTGGATTGTTGTTCTTCGATTGGGCGTCAGGCACCTGTAATATCACGTGGATAAAAATAAAAATTAACTCGAAACCAAGAAAGACTCATTCTATAGGATTAAAAAAAAATAGGCCTAGTCGATTTTAGTATGAAGCCGTGGCAATAAACTGGAATATACATTTGTGTCCACTGAGTTGTTTGTGTCAGAATAGTATTATCAGCTTTAAATTTCGTGGCTGATTACGACTAAAAACCCTCAGATAAACTCCTCTCCCGAGTGTTCCATTCGTTTCACTTGGAGGATGGCGCGGCAAATAAGCGTCCCTCCAGTGGCGATTGGAAAGTGTTTGTTTATCTTTATTAATAAAATCGAGTTGTCGCGTCAGATGGACGCAACGAGACGGCCACACGACGGCTGACGGCCGCAAGTAACCAGTCGGATCAACAGTCGTGGCGCCATCTCTTGATAGTCAACGCAAGCGAACGAAGCAATATGCACGACCGGGATGTAGTGGGCTATACCATAGATTAGAAAGTTAACTAGATGTACCGTCTCACCTCTTCCCATCCTACGCGGACCTCTAGCGGAAGCTGCGGCTACTAATACCTTTGCTAATGGTTTTGCCTTCGAAGCAGCACGAAAGTTAACGGTACGGTACATGTAGTTAACTTTCTAATCTATGGCTATACTTGCGTGAATGTAGCACGAACCGTTGTCTCAGCATCTACGGCAGCTATCGTTCGACGCCTACAGTTATTATTTACGACAAGTCAGTTCAAGCTGTATGGATTTGTTAGCAGTTGTGTTGCAAACAAAAAACAGCATCTAATTTTTAAGTTTAAAAAGAAGCAATCGGGATTTTGAGTACGAAACTGCTCGGTGTTTTAGCAAAAAAAAATGCTTGGCTATTTCAGTGACTTGAGTGATCAACGTGGTAACTGCATAGCCTTATGGTCATGGTTATGTTCTGTATGACTTTGTAATCTGAATAAAGTTTTTAATTCGTAATCACATCATCACTACTCAGTACTTACGCGTTGGTTGCATAGTGCAAGTGCAAGCGATGCGAAGCCAAAAGATGCTTTAATCATCAACACACGGGTTTTCCTTTTATTCATTTTTCAAAACGTAGCTGTTCCCATGGCTTAACATAGGTATTTTTGTTCTTTAAGGCTTAATAGAAACAAAGGTGTTTATTTCCATTTTGCCCTCCCCTCGGCCCCACGTTACTAAGGGAGACGACTGATGACTTTTTATTATTTCTTTTTGCCCTTTTTCCCGTTTGGCAGTAAATCAGTCCGACGGCCAGATTTTTATAGCCAATCAGTTCTTTTTTATTTACTTACACCCCGTTTGGCGTGTGACGTTACAAATTAGTAGCTCCCAATATGCCGCTAACGAAGAATATGCTGATGTCTGGGGTCTGTGTCATCATCATATTCCTCCGCATTTTCCCAATCCCGCAACCCAGCATCAGAAAAGGGTTCTCCATCCGCCGCAGCCCTTCCCCCCCCCCCAAAAAAAAAAAGACCATTCATTCATTTTCCTTTTCGGCTGTACCTGTCTCCTTACTACTCTCCCACTCTCCCTCCAGTTGCGCTTGGTAATTGAAAATGTTGACGTAAATAAATATTTTCTCTGGGTGGGAGCAAATTTTATGCTTCTCTGCTAGAAAACGTATGACCACTTCGTTTGTGCTGGCCACTTCATTTGTACTGTACTGCAAAACTACAGCAGCAGTGCTAGCAACACTCAAGTCAAAAGTCAATAAATCGCAACACATGGCAACGCCAACACAATCAGTGCTGCAGCTAGCATTTTTCAAAGGAAGGGGTGCAAGAGTAAAATGTAGAGCCCCAAAACTAAAGAATTTTGGGCCTATTTTATAGTGGTTTTTGCTATGTTAGCCTAAGTTATCAAGCTCCTAGCTAACTACCGATGCGGGGGTATGAACCCCCTCCCAGTGAGCGTGGGTCCAATGATAACGGGGTTGAGTGGCATAATAGTGAGCATTGGCTCCTGCCAACACTGACCTTTACAGCCTTTATTAAACATACAGGCCACACATCAGGTTACAGGAAGTTGCTGTGGTGGCCAGCAAGTACAACTAAAGGGAGGCACACCCACAAAACTTAGGACACAAGTTTTATGTAAAAACTTTCGGCCACCTGCTTTGAATTTTGGGCTCCCTTGGCTCCTGGGCCTGGATGCCTTGCACCCTTCGCATCCCCCTTAATTACGGCTCTGAACGCAATCAATCACTTTACTGCCACTTACATATAAAGAACTGCACCAAACCAACCCCGTGATGGAAACATCACGCAATCATTACAACACCCGTGCGTAGCACGGGCTTACATCTAGTTTGTATATATGCACGTGTTAAATGCTGGACGTTTCCTTTTGGCCGTGTCAGTCTGGCTCAGCGGTAGGACCTTGGCCTTTGGTTTCAAAGGTCCTGACTTCGATTCCCCGCTTAGGCAGTCTGACATATAAGTCCAAAAGGCAGCGTAAATAGGTTCGCATCTGTATTTAGTCCCCTCCCGATAGGTGACGTGGAGCACTCTTATTTGGTGAATATCAGCTTTGTAAAATCGTTCCTTTAAAACCGACTTTAAAAAACCACCTATGAGTGGGGCACTGCATATACCTGTACTATAGGAACACAGCTTCAACCGAAGGATGACAGGGTGTGACGTCACTTCGTTACAGGCGAATAGAATACCTTAGCTTCCACCACGAAATGACCGGAGCTCGTATGCATTTTAAACCATTTTTTTAATAAATATTAAATTTAGGCACAATCTTCATTTCGGACGATCGAAATTTAGTCGTCATCATTGACGCACAAAAACATGACTCTGTTTGAGTAGGAGAGTACGTATGGCTTTCGCCACTGTTCGGAATTAATAATGAAGTCGTCTTAGAGCAAGCATATCCACGGCCTGTCGGCTCCGCTTCCAGTAGGCCGTGTCACTTCGTAACAATATAATCTATGTACCTCGTCACCGAATACAAAAAGTGAGTTTAGACGTTGCATCCTCAAATGGTATCAAAATCACACTTAAAAGGCTGGCTGTCATCATGGGGTAGTACCTCTTAAGCTTGTGGCACACTGCTCCGTTCCGTTCCGTTTCGACGACTAAGCGAGACTCCAGGGCCATCGTAGTTAGTGACTGACTGCAACGGATCGCCCAGCACACATTGCTTCCGTCGCTAACTACGGTGGTCCTGGAGGCTCTCTTCGTCGTCGGAACGGAACGGAACGGAGCAGTGTGCCACAATCTTTACAGTCGTAATGGTCGCAACGTGACTTCACAAAAGCGTTACTATAGCGCAAATAGCGCTCACCTCGTAACCTAGGATCGCAAAAGCACAGACAACATGGCGCTGGAAATCGTAGCTTAAGCCGGCCCACATTGGAGTTCAAAGACGCCGGTAAATAAACATTGCGCTCTCGCAAACTGTCAAAACTGTTCATGGTAATTTTACAAACAGCATTAATGCATCTTTATGAAATTCGCTCTCTCCCTTGCTCTCCTTATTATTGTTTGCCAGCCACTTTTAAGCTGCGTGATCGCAACGCGCGGTGGCT
>JAHWFP010091445.1:0-26342 GCA_023313725.1 Lithobius niger | reverse complement strand
GGGGACGAAACACACTTTTACCAAGTACACCTTTATGGGGCCGAAACGCACTTTTACTAAATACACTTTTATGGGGTCGAAACACACTTTTACCAAGTCACTTTTATGGTGACGAAACACACTTTTACCAAATACGTTTTTATTGGGACGAAACACACTTTTACCAAATACATTTTTATTGGGACGAAACACACTTTTACCAAGTGCAACTTTATGGGGGCGAAACACAATTTTACCAAATACGCTTTTATGGGCACGAAACACACTTTTACCAAATATTTGAGATAGGGATTTATTCTTCAAACTCGTGAAATTGCTGGATCAAAGTTAGAACACAATTGTGAACGTTATCTTCTTTCAAACTGACAACCTTTCACAGGCAAACGCACAAAATCCAAACTCAAGTATTAAAAGGCCTCGCTTCACTCGACCAATAATTATTTTCTTGTAGTGCTCGGAGCCACTAGCCCTGTAGGTCGGGCTCCCTTACCTTCGCTAATAAAAATCTTCTTAGCCATCCATAACCAACGAAAAACACCATTACGTCAAATTTCAACAAAAGTGGTCACGACTTAAATTTAAAGTAGTTCAGATTAGCCCTAAGTACTTGTTATTAGGCTAGAAGGGACAGCAGAAGGTGACAGCTCCTCGTACTTAGCTAACCGCCTTGTCCGTGATGGTCAGTTAAATCAATCGACAACCTTACAACTAGGTAACTAATGGACATCCATTCCTTAAGAAGGTTACAGTTTTAATAGTCGGGATCATTGTTCTTAGTGTTGGGCTCGCTGCGTTTAATTGTCGGTATCCACCTGTGTATTCACATTCCATTGTATATTTTCTTAAAAACTCATTTCG
This sequence comes from Lithobius niger, assembly GCA_023313725.1. NCBI lineage: Eukaryota > Metazoa > Arthropoda > Chilopoda > Lithobiomorpha > Lithobiidae > Lithobius > Lithobius niger. The sequence goes on along the minus strand of JAHWFP010091445.1, from coordinate 25,484 downwards.
GCAAGTGGCAACGAAGTGACGCTATCCGGTTGGAACATTTGCCAGCTGGAATAAGATTCTCCCCCCCCCCCCCCAACCATCTCCCTTTCCGGGGCCGGTCAGCACACCGTTAGCGTCACTCGTCTCCCTTCATCATTGGCCGAACACGCACGAGCGACCGAACGGAGCGTCGGGCGTCTATAACCTTTCGGGATTGTTCGGTTTCGCGCGCTTCATAATGTCTCTCTTGCCTGTCTCATTTGCAGAGCTGTGAAAAGCTCGCGAAGGAGAGACGAAGGGTTGGGGCGGCGGTAGGGGGTGTCATTTTGTTTGGTTGGGTGGTACAGTGAAGATGTACTGCAAGGACGAACGCTGAACGCTTCAGCGTCTATGTGGTGCGGAGCCTGTCCGATTTTCGTCTGTTGCTAACCACATTTGCCGCCAACAAGCGGGTCGGCCGCTTTTATTTGAGGGGTGGGGTTAGAATAAGCGTTGGAAGGAAGAGGGTGGTGGGGGCGTTGGGGAGAGGTGAGGGGATTGTCTGAAAGCAGCCACGGCCAATAATCTCGGGTCGATCGGCGGTGATGTGGAGTCGCGCCTGATCGGAGCTGGTGACAGGTTGTTCTTCGTTGGACTGGAAGAGGTGTTTTCTTCTTTATGGACCGTTTGTTTGTCTGTTCGTCGATGTGATCGTGTTTGGAGTTGGCCTTTGTTACTTTCCCGGTGTTGTGGTTGTTGTTGTTGTTGTTGTAATGGAGACCCGTGCTTTGTTGCCCGCGTCCGTGCTGACCACCGGCCCGCCTGCCCCTTCGGCCAGACCCAAGATGACCCGCCAGCTTGGTCTTCGGCGACAAATGACCCACTGGACTTGCATCGGGGGATGTCGGGTGAGATAAAAAAAAAAAGTTTTATTTCATTCCCTAAATATAGCAGCGACAAAACCGCCATATTGGATACGAAACTGGAGAGATAGCTACAAGGGGCACCAGATTAAAATGGAGGTAAAAACAATGGCACTTCTAGTCAAGCCAGTGCTTTGAGAGTGGATTTCTTAGGCCTAAAAAACGTTGTTATCTCCGATCCCTTATGCTGCGAGGTTGCAAATCTGAAGAGAAAAGATTCCACCTGCTAAAAATGTCAGCAACTGCCACCAAATAGAAAAAAATCGCCCGTTTTAGGCTTAAGAAATCCAGTCTAATAGCATTCGCTTCAGTAAGACGTCCTTTTTTCCCCCTCCAGTGCCCCTTGCAGTTAGCCCAATTACTGGCTCCAGCATAGAGTTATATATAATAAATATGACGTTATAAGTCGTAGCGGGTTATCAGGTGTATGTCAAAGTGTGAGTAGCCCAGTTTTCGTACCGTCGGGACAAAAAGGTTGCTGGGTTAGGCTTAGCGTGCAACATTTTTTTTTTCCGTATTGGTACGAAATATGTCGCCAGTCGCAAATGTGCCAATAGGGCAGTGACACGACGTAGTATTATTGTATTTAACTCTATGGTGGAGCCAGTTACTGGGTTAGCTGCAAGGTGCATTGGTGGGGGAAAAAAAGAGCGTCTTACTTAAGCCAATGCTATTAGACTGGATTTCTTAGGCCTAAAACGCGCGATTTTTGTCGATTTGTTGGCAGTTACTGACATTTTTAAGCAAGTGGAATCTTTACTTTCCAATTACAACCTAAGCAGCATGAGGGATTGGAGAAAACAACGTTTTTTTAAGCCTACGAAATCCACTCTTAAAGCACTGGCTTGACTAGAAGTGCCGTTGTTTAACCCACCATTTCAGTCTAGTGTCCCTTGCAGGTATCTCTCTTGCAGCAATATGACGTCACTTGACGCTGCTCAATTGGGTGTGCTGGTTGAATTTGTGTTGTGTAGTTGTGAAAATTCGGTCAGTATATCACGTGGTGGACCTGTCTCACGGTGGATTAGGGGTTGTGTAGACACCGTAAAAGTGTTAGATTATCAAAAAAAGTGTGGCTTATCTAAATTAACCCAACGTGACGTGTGTTGGTTTTCAGATTAAGAACGCTTTTAAGCAACGACTCGCCTTTGCATTCTCGCAGCTGAAATTTAATCGCGATGGCAAAGGTTTCGTTGCCATGGTAGCAACGCTTCCTGGAATAGCTAAATCCGACACCGTTTAAGCAAATACTTACAGTCTTATAATTGGTGACAGTAAGATAACGAATTCCTCCTGACGAAACAATTTTCCCAATCGCTTCTAAACTCAATTATTGCCTCGTTTCGTTGCGAGCTGGCAGAGCTAAAACCACCGCCATGTTGGAATTTCAGATGATTTCTAGCTTGTAGCTGCGAGAATGGAGCAGCGTCATGTTACGTCATATTGGCTACAAGAGAGATAACTGCAAGGGGCACTAGATTGAAATGGAGGGTTAAACAACGGCACTTCTAGTCAGGGCAGTGCTTTGAGAGCGGCTTTCATAGGCTTAAAAAAAATGTTGTTTTCTCCAATCCCTTCTGCTGCTAGGTTGTAATCGGAAAATAAAGATTGCACTTGCTTAAAAATGTCAGCAACTGCCAACAAATCGACAAAAATAGCGCGTTATAAGCTTAAGAAATCCACTCTTAACAGCATTGTCTTCAGTAAGACGCCTTACTTTTTTCCCTCCAGTGTCCCTTGCAGCTATCCCAGTTACTGGCTCCAGCATAGAGTTATATACAATAATACAACGTTGTGTCACTGCTCTATACAACGGCGAGTCGTTGCGTGAACGTGCCCTAAGGCCGGGTTTACGCAACTACTCGCTTTTACATTCTCGCAGCTAGAAGCTAGAAATCATCTGAAATTTCAACATGGCGGCGGTTTTATGTCTGCCGCCTCGCAACGAAAACAGCTAATAACGTGAGTTCAGAAGCGTTTGGGAAAATTGTTTCGTCATGAGGAATTCTTTATATTATTGGCACGGGTTATAAGACTGCAAGTGTTTACTCAAACGATGTCGGATTTAGCTAATCCAGGTAGCGTTGTTACCATGGCAACAACACCTTTGCCATCGCGATTGAGTTCTAGCTGCGACAATGCAAAGGCGAGTCGCTGGGTAAACGCGCCCTAACAATATGTAGCGACTACACTTTTAGCGTGACTTCACAACGTGCATGAACACGAAATTATCATGTTAAACTCCGCGAGTTATTTTTTTTTTTTTGCCCAGAGATGAATGGGAGACCGATTTGTAGCAAACAAAACAGCGAACGTTTCGCCCGTAACCGTAGGCTTTCCGGTTTCATTAGTCTCATTAGGCTTGCGTTTATCAGTAGTTAGTTCCACTCACAACCAGAAGTCAGTTTTGCAATCTACGTGAACATCGCAACAACCAAACGAAACCTAACCTAAATTAATCCAACGTTATGTTTGAGTGTTTTTCAATCTTTAATTAGCGATTAGTTTGGCCGTTTTAGCGCGCTTAAGTACTCGCTTGTGGTTTTCAGTCCTGCTAAGTAGTTTTGATCGGCCTGCATTGGCGAAAGCAATGAGTTGGCGCAACAAACTGCCTACATCTCCCAAGAGATGGCATTGCTTTCCTCTTTGACTAAAGTAATTGTACACGTAGCTGAAGACCTGCTGCGGGTTAATCTGATGTGCTGACAAGATTACGTGCTAACAAACTGGCCACTTGGATTTCCAGCTGATTCACAACCGGCTTGTTTGTTGCAAAATGATCCCCAGAAATAAGTTGGCAGCGACTAAGGCCTCATAGCTGTGCAATAAATGCAATAACTTTAGTTACGGAAGAAAGCAATTTTCCGTTTAAAGGTGCATTCCTTCCAACGCCATATTTCTGGATTCTTCACATCAAGTACGGCTCCAAAATCCTATTTACTTCCCGTTCGTCAATCCATTGCTAAAAACCCGTTTTAAAATGAGATTTTATGTTGAATATTGGGAACTAATGCATCCTGATAATATTTATTTAGTGAGTGTGTGCCAAAATGGGATTGAAGCATCTTAAACAGACGGTGTAACCTTATGTACGTTCACAGTCCTATGAAAGTTGTGATATCCACCCAAAACCAAAACTGGTCGAAAAACCCGCCAAGTTTCCAAAAACGGTCGGCCTTTGAAGGAAGTGATATCATTCCACCAGGGAAAGGCCGCCAAGGTTAATCCTATTAGCCAAGTTAATCGCACCGAATAATACTTTGGACGTTAAATGAAAACTTGAAGATTGCTACCGCCAGTAGCATGCTTCTAGTTTTCATTTAACTTTCGAACTATTAGTATGTCCGCTTTACTTGGCTAATAGGATTAACGTTGGGGGCCTTTCCCTGGTGGAATGATATCACTACCTTCAAAGGCCGACCGTTTTTGGAAACTTCGTGGGTTTGTCTACCAGTTTTGGTTTTGGGTGGATAATATTTACTTTGCAATAATCATGACGTTTCATCTGTATGTGTGTGCATGTACTAATTTTGAATCGTATGCTAATAATTACCATGAGTTAAAAAAATCTAAAAGATTAATGCCGTAAAAATTGAAATTATTTATGCCAATAGATCGCCGAAGAAAAAATTATAAGATACTAGCCTAAAAATTATAAAGTGTGATGTCAAAATACGAAAATCTTCCCGTTTGTGACGACACAATTTTTGCGTTCATGCTGTTTCGTCTACTAGTCCCAAGGCCAACTGAGATAGTAGCTGCGTTACTCTCTCTCAGTTGACCTTGTATTACTGCACCGAGAGTCGCGAAACGGTGCGACGGTTTCGTGCGCGGATGGAGACCTGCGCATGGCTGTTATAGTACAAGGAACGAGAAAAATGGCATGGGGAGGAATGTACCTTTAAACATTTTTGGTTAAACGACATCACGGGAAAATGTTTAAGAACTAATCGTCTTAGTGTGTTTAGCACTGCTCCACAACTAATTCAGAGTTCGTGCAAGTCCTTGAAAACAAACCGGGAAATGTCCTGGAAAGTAATAATGAAATTCCATGCCTGGAAAAGTGTTTGAAAATTTTGAAAAGTGATGTACGTACATTATCATCAGTCGGGTGATGAACGGAAACTGGGCAACGTGACTTAACAACACTAAAAAAATTTAGCCAAGAAATTAGTCTAAGTGTGTGGCTTTACATTATTCTTCCTTTGTTTGGGCATGAAAGGCTTTGAAATTTGAGCTCTGGCTTTAATTGTATTTACGTGTATAATGGTTGGATACAACAGTAAGGTTTCACGTGGACTAAACAGTACAACAACACTGCAGTATGTGAAACCTTACAGGAAAGTTTATTTGTGTTCCTTTGCTGTTTTGACTTCAGATCAGTTAAACCTTACCTTGGAGGCGGGTACAGATTTGGATCGTCCTCGTGCACCTGGAAGCAAGCTGTAAAGATTAGCGATATTAATGCCGCTAGATGGCGCCACGGGAGAATATAAAGAAAATACCCTGGCGACATCTAGTGACAGTTATATCGTTAATCTTTACAGCTTGCTCCCAGGTGCACGAGGACGTCTCACATTTTTACTCAATAATTATGGAGTCACGTGGCTTGTTCGTTGCGTTTAAAAGTATTGCTTTGTGCATTCCTTTGCTTGCTGCGAGAGAGAACTTGATAGGGCTAGATTTTGTAGACTTTAATTCGGTGGAAACTCGCCTTTAAGCATCAAACGAGCTCGTTTTTGTTTTCTAATGCGTGCTACTTTTGCGTACCACACAGTTTAGATTAATGTTTTGTGTCTTTATCAATTACGGTTTAATAATCTTGAGTCAACTGCCGTTTGTTGATTGATATTGTTGTAACATTGCAAGTATATACAATCTGGCTGTTGCAGACATAGGGCCTTAGGGCTTCGGGCAGATGACCAGGAGTGGTTAACGCTCGTTAAACCCTTTAAACCCTTTTTATATACAAGCCAGCACTAAAACAAACTCTTTAGTCTGCGTCGGTAGCTGGCGTTTGCTGATTGGCATTGTTGCGTAATAACAACGTTTAAAACAATGTAAAACAATCAATCTGGTCGTTTAGTGGCCCCTAACTCATGAACCACTTAACCAATTAGAAAAGGTATTATGGAAAGGGCACATTTACAGAGCAATACCTGTAAAATGAGCTAAGAACCAGATTTATAGGACAAACAGTTTGATCTGTAGAGAGCATAGTATCAACGTGTTGTGCCAACAACAAGCCGTAAACGCCATTTCATGGGTTCAGCTCAGGTTCAGACATCGGATTTTGATGAATTTTGGTATGCTTGTTGACGAAATCCGTCAAAGATTACATACCAAATTTAATCGAAATATATTCACAGACGGCGGCGATATTAAGCGTCAAAATTTCGGTTTTATCATGGGCAGTTGAGGTCAAACCTTACAGTAAGGGCTATCACCTTATTAATATAGCATCTTACATCTTCCAAGTCTACGTAGGGCCCTGGCGGCAGTTGCGACTACTGATACGTCTCACATTGCATTGTCTCCGTGCTGATTCTTACGAAACGCATTAGGAAAAGCTTTAATAGTGGCAACTACCTCCAGGGCCCCGCGTAGGCTTGCGATGGCCGAACTATCGCAATTCTCGTCCTAGCGTGTTTCTTGATTCGAACAGTCGTAGAAGCTCGGTTTCTTGTGCCAGCTGCCAAGTTTCTGTTGTTTGGCAACGTTTAGACCCTTTTCCTTCCTTTCTTTTCCTTCCTTTCTCACAAATCCAACCATCATCGAAACACTTTTTTTCCTGACGAGCAGTTGAAAAAAAAAACCGGACCAAAACAGTCCGATGCTTTACTTTTAGCATACACACATTTCAAGTCTGAATCTTTCGTACGAAAAAAAAATGTTGTGATGTCATCAGTCAACTGAAGTGAATAAACGTCGATGTGAAACAGGTTGTTCTGGCGTTTGCACACAGACAAAAAAAAATAAAAAACGGCTCGGTTGTTGCATTTTTGACGAATTTACAAGGTGCTGAGAATCTAGCTGCTGACAGAGTGATCGCTTGTTTTAGCTTTTCTTACAAGTAGGACTTAAAGAAGTACACATCGCTTCTTTTGTGTAGTTTCTAGGATGAATTTTTGTAGTACGATGTCGCAAATTAGAAGCTGTAGTCCTAAATTCGAATACGGCGCCGTTTTCGTCTCTGTCGTTTCGTAACGAAACAGTCAACAATGACGTAAAGCTGACATCCTCAAAAGACGTGATATGATACAAAAACCAAAAGGGTAAAAGAAATAGCCTGTAAAGTGCTCGCCGTCTAAAGTAATGATGTCTTCGCCAAAATGTATGTTGCCACCAAATTTCCTCGTCGCTACCCCGATAAGTCAATCCTCTTTAAAATTTAAGTGATCGCGGCTGGGTCCACAAACCTGGTGGTAACAAATTTATCTCGGTTACCACTACTTAAATGAAGAAAACTTAAAGATTTGTTTCTTTTAATCCTATGGATTTTTGCGTGATCCTTTCTTGACAGGAATTCGTTGTCTTATTGTCTCGGATTGATATCACGACACACTTTTAACCAAACTGACTCCTTGCACCACTTTCTCAAGGGTAAAGGGTTGGACGTTGCTGACACTTGGCCATGCTAAAAGTAGCGTTCTTAAGCGCTCATTTAAACATTGCATGATTTTTTTCCTTACACTTGTCGTACAACGCCTTTTCAAAAAAGGATACATCACGGTTTCAAGTCCCAACATGGTGGAATTTATTTAGGTTCTTATACAACAGCCTTATATCCACGTTCTGGGCAGTTTTCTGTTACAAAGTCTAATTCAGGTTCATGGGTGTTCAACACCACACACACAAACAGCGATATTACATTATTTGTAGCTATTTGTGTGTTAGTTTTTCGTTAAGCTTTGTGTACCTTTACTTGTATTCCCTCTCCTTCCCTATGACCGAGCATGCTCAGTAGAATAGAGCCCTGGTCACGGTTATCATTATTCCAGTGGACGTATGGCCGTATCCGTAATAATGGCATGGTAATAATCTGTTGGTGACAGGTTCTCTATTCGAATTCTGGTCATGTATTTGAAACGTTAATTGCATAAAAATGGTTTAATTTAAACTTCAACTTGCGAGGGAGAAGATGACAAAACTTGTTTATCAGCGCAAGGCCGAGGGTGAGTTCTATATGGAGGCAGTCATTTTGTGAACAGAGAAAACTACGGGGTTCCAAATGTAACAGTATGCGGAGCCATTTGCACCAGTAAACGTGATTAGTAGTAAAATTAATTAATTTGTAGGTGAATGAAACGGTAAAAATAAGGAACCCTCCTGACAGGTCATTCCCACAAGGATATCGTAAGAACGATATTTAATTTTCGATCAGATTATTGCTAGTCCTTGGTCACAATAAAAGCCAATTGAAGGATATAAAACCTAAAAAAACGGGATCAGCACACTACGGACCCGCCATCCAGGTCCGGTGGCGCTATTTCAAGATGGCGGGTCTGGCAATGCCAGCTGTAGTGTGCTGACCCCCGTTTTTTTAATGTTTTTTTAATGTTTTGTATCTTTTAATTGGTTTTTATAGTCACCAAGACCAGCAATAATCTCATCGAAAATTAAATATCGTTCTTAAATGTCCTTGTGGGAATGACCTGTCAGGAGGTTTCCTAATTTTTACCATAAAGGTGATTTATTGGCGCAAATATGTCACCTTACTTAAAAAGCATAGTGTTACGTTTGGAACTCTGGTTATTCTGTTTACAAAATGGCTGCCTCCATATGGACCTGAACCTCGGCTTTGCTGGTAGATGTTTGTGTTTTGTCATAACTGTGCTCTTGAAGAAGAAAAAAAGTGTATTTTATTCAAAATAGTAGTCATATCGTGTACCATCGAGCCTTTAAAACAACTTATTTGTTAGAGGTGGCAAATACTACGTTATTTTTTGTGTGTAGGTTTCACTGTTGGGTTCTTTTGAAGTACTTTTATATTATGTACATCGACTTGTGTACATTAACAAAATCCAGCTAACTACAACACTAAAACTGCAAGCTTTCGGCTGCCTAGCAGCCATTAATGCACGGTGGTGACGTCACGCTAACACCTGCCCATGCTAAAATTGTAGTCGTTATATACGGTTAATCTGAAAACCCACACACGTCACCGTGGGCAAATTTTGATAACCCTCACTTTTTTGATAACCTAACACTTTCTTCGGGGTCTACACAACCCCTGCTCCACCATGTGACATATAATGATCGACTTTGCAAAACTACCGTACACAACACAAATTCAACCAGCACACCCCATTGCAACCAGCATAAACACGCATATTTGCAACCTGCGACACTTTCGTAGCAATGCGAAAAAAAGCCTCGCGTTTTATGCAATGCCCCCACCCATGGAAGAATGACCCAACCCGGCAACCTTCTGTCACGACGATATGAAAACTAGGCTACTGACACTTTGAATTACACCTAAAAACCTAAGAGACTCATAAGCGAAAAGTGCATATTATACTCTCATCTTATTTAAACTCTTCAGTAGAAAAAATATAGTTTTACCTTCATAAACATCGGCAACTAAAAGGAAAGGAACGTCTCTCCCCATCGCTGCGACTTCGTACGCAGGAAGCTTCTCACCCGGAAGCTTCCGTTCAGAAATTTACATAAGTCGCTTGTAAAAATTCTTAAATTCATGATTCACAAATAAAATTTACATACAAAAATCTTAAAAAACTTACATAAATCCGGTAAGTTAGCTTGACGTCACACCTATGCATTAAAACACATATCCGTGAACTATAGGCGATTTAACGGCGATATTTGCTCGTTTGCTCGAAACGGCTAGTCCAATATCTCGGGGGTAGAGGGAAATCCACACAAGCTTACAGTGCTCGTGCGATTTCCCACCACCCCCTCGATATTGGACTAGCCGTTTTTTCGCAAACAAGCAAATATTGTCGTGAAATCGCCTATAGTTGACGGATATTTATTACTTATATCTTTTTCTCCTGCATTCCAGCTCAGAGAGACGAGCATAAGGTGCCTGTGTATGCATGTAGATGCCTGCCAGGTAGCCGTAAGCTTGTTATTTTACCTATTTTGATAATTTTAACAAGATTCGGTGGTATATATATATTGACAGTACCGGATTATCCATTGGGCTGGGGGGGGGGGCGTACGTGGTGAAAAACCAATATGACAAACTACCGTATTCAGTTATTCATTCATGGTTGTTACGGGCCTGTCTACCCACAAAATTAAACCATGACAAAATGTTTTTATGAATGCTATTTACTACGTTTATTAACAAGACACGTTGTTTAATAACAGTGCTGTTTTGCTGCTTGCTGTACTCACTTTGTTAGCTCACAGCTACACTGCGTTAGTTCCAAGATCGAGCGCTGTTTATTAGCGTTGTTGCTAATATAACGTTACCTTGGAGTTCCCACGGGGGAAATAATATTGATGAGCAACGCTTCGTAAGCATTTCTGTTTGGTGGAGATGGGATATTTTTTTTGTCGTAAAAGAATGTATTGGTGCTTGTTTTTAGCCCACAGCTATAGGCGTAGCACGATAATTCGATAATATCGCGATAAAAATCCCGTATCGCACCGGCATTTCTGATTTATCGAATTATCGTGCTAACCCCGAAGCTTAAATTGCCATATCTCGGAAACCGTAATAGCTGGAAACGAGCGGTTTGCGTCGTTGCGTGTGAAATTAAAGGGCTTTCCAACTAAGTGTACAGCCAACACATCAGCTGATTTGTTTCTACGTGGTGAGGAAGCGATGGACAATGGTAGGTGGATTTTTCATGACTACTGGCCAAACCATGGTGAGTGCGCCACAGCAATAAAAAACACAATTTGCACGTCAACACAGCAAAATTTTTTTCAAGGGGGTGGGGAAATTCTCTTCACAGCTATTGGAGTGGATCGGTAACCTTGTTGTTACCTATTGAATTTTCACTGCACGAATTTTTGGGAGGGCAGCCCCCCCCCCCCCCCCCCCCCCGTCGCCGGTAGCGAGGCGCGTGGGGGCGAGTCCCGCCCTTTTATAAAAAATAAATTTTTGGGGGGGGTGGGGGGGGGACATAAAAAAAGAAACTTGTGAAAAAAATTGCTTCCTTTGAAAGGGGTTGGGGTAAGTAAATCTTATTTACACTGGGCCCAGGGCTTGTGTTGAGTTGTGCGTATTTATTTAACCCTCGAATTTCCTCTTTTTTTTTCTAGGGCGTTTTAGTGCAAGAAGTGGACGAGGGTCAGCCGTGCCTGTCGTGCAAAGACCGATGTCCGGGATTCAGTCCTCATGTCTGGCGGTAAGTCACTTTTTTCATAACTTTTGATTTTAGATTTGTCCAGTTTTAGGGGCAGTCCATTCCAACTAGGGGGTCTGATGGAGCTTTGTGAGCTCCTCAGTGGGTTCCTGCACAAAACCCCCGGAAGTTGGTCCGCTTTTTAAGGGGTTGAACTACTCGACCTGGTCATTGAAGGAATTCCTCATTTTCCATTCGCATGCAGAACGGATCTCGTGATCAGGATTGAAGTCGGGTTGTGAATAGGCCTAAATAACCACAACTTTCTTTTTTATGTGTGTGTATTTCCAAGACATTCTCGAAAAAAAAAAAACCATGGCTTTTAAATCGTGTTTTTTCCCCACATATGTTAGGTCGTTTAACCTGGGGAGGGGAGGGAGCGTTTGGAGGGTTAGTAGAATACTTAATAGATACTGTCGATGACACCACTCTTGACATCTGAGCTGGACTTACCACGTTGTTTGGGGTCCCGGGGGACTCCTCACAACGTTCGTGGTGTGTGTTGGGACTTACTTGTTTTTCCTACTAGTTTGAGGCGTGCTCTACAAAGTCGTATGTTAATGCAAATAATACTAAAAGGTGAGCTTATTTATCGCCAGGTAATGCTGGTTAATTGAAGTTGGTAGTTGCCTTAAGAAATCCCCAGCAAAATTGTCCCTCTCGCCTTTTGGCGTAATGTCTTCAGCTGGTAGTGCGTCCAACTTCCAAACTATATGCTAACAATGATTAGCGTTAGCAAATATAGGCAACGCGGAAAACGAGTGTAGCTGCTATTCTGTCGGGAGTCGGTGATTACATGTTTTTATTCCTACAGATGCAAACCTATTTACGTTGCCTTTTGGACTTAAATGTCAAACTGCCTAAGCGGAACTTGAACCAGACCTTTGCGACTCTAGGCCAAAGTCCTACTCCTCGGCCATACTGACACGGCCAATTCAGTGGCCGTGTCGGTATGGATGAGCGGTAGGACCTCGGCCTTTGGTCTCAAAGGGTCGTGGGTTTAATTCCCACTCAGACAGCTTGACATTTAAATCCAAAAGGCAACGTAAATAGGTTTGCATACGAACTTATTTTTCAGTTTCAGAGCCATTTGACTTTCCGTCCTGTTTGCATGTTTTATTCCCACGTAAGAGATTTATTTCGTTACGAAATCTGATCCTACATAACGTTACAAATCGGTTAATTAGCCAATGGTTGAGTAGGTGTGTGGCTAGCTGGTCCCCTCATATCCCATGCTAATTTTCGCCGGGCCATTGCTGTCGCGTAGCGAAGCATTGTGACTGACTTCAGATGCACAATTGGTCATGCGACTGCCGTACAAGATAAACTCCATTCCTTTTCGGGTGTGCTGCCTGGGAGTGGGAATGACGAGAGCAGTCACGTACGCAACAAAGTAGTGTTGTTACTAAAGGTACAGAAGAAGATAAGACGTAACCTTTTGTACGTTCACAGTCCCATGAAAGCTGTGATATCCACCCAAAACCAACGCTGGTGTAAAAAGCCGCCAAGTTTCCAAAAAGGATCGGGCTTTGAACGTAGTGATATCGTTCAACCAGGGAAAGGCCGCCAAGGTTAATCCTATTAGCCAACTTAATCGCACCGAATAATACTTTGGACGTTGAATGAAAACTTGAAGATTGCTACCGCACGTAGCAATCTTCTAGTGTTTATTTAATTTTCGAACTATTAGACAGTGCGATTAACTTGGCTAATAGGATTAACTTTGGCGGCCTTTCCCTGGTTGAGTGATATCACTACCTTCAAAGGCAGATCCTTTTTGGAAACTTGGCGGCGTTTTACACCAGTTTTGTTTTGGGTGGATATTTTTAACGCCATTGTCCATGCTGTCGACCATGACGATGGCTGTGTGGTGATTATGACTTCCTCGGGCTGTAATGCTAGCGCGCATGCCATTAAAATTTCTCCATCAAAATACCTAAAATTTGAATATTTGTGAGTGACGCCAAAAATGGCATAACGACAAGAAAAAAAAAATGATTGTAACCTTTATTTCAAGGTCAAAATACTTCTGACGAAATAATTCTGATGGAGGCAAAAAAAGGAAAAGATGTGATATCGTATCAAAAACCAAAACTGATAACAGGATTTCCAATTGAGAAGGGCTTGGCTTTTCAAAAGAGTGACTGATACCAACATACAAAACATTCGATAAGTTAATCCTAGTTACTAATACTTTATATTTCATACGTTAAAGGAAAAATCTGAACATTACTACCGAGAGTAGCAGTGTGAAAGTTTTTGTTTAATCTTTGAATTAACACACTGTGGGATTCACTTGGCAGATATGTTGGTCTGTTGATATCACTGCTTTGAAAGGCCGATTTATTTACCTCATCTGGTTTTTGCTATGATAAAGCTAAGTAGGATTAATACGACAATTGATAAAAATGTACGTCAGAGAAACATACCAAGTTTTAGGATAATGAATTTGATGCGATGAACTGTGAAATTTGATATAACTGAAGGAAGAAAAACCTAGAAAAGTCGGAGAAATACAAAACGCAACTTTGATACGAAACCTGTCTGAAACTTGATGGCAAAAGTGGGCAAGTGTTTTTTAAAGAATTTTAAAGAATTTTTTTCGGTGCGTGTGGTCAAAATTTGGAATGCCCTGAGTTGTGAGACTTAACGCGGTTACGGCCACTTCTTTCCGACGGCTGTTGGGTCGCAAATCCCTCAACGATTTTCTTAAACGCCCCTTCCCTGTTTAATTACTCTCCCCAACCTTCTAGGAACGGTATTAGTACCCCCCCCCCCTCTTCCGTCTTCTTTCTGCGCATTGTGCGTGGTAAAGCTTATTATTATCATTATTATTATTGTTAAAACCAACAACTCGCCAACGTCCTGTAAATAAACCTAAACCTACTCGCCGCCTTTTCCGTCAAGTTTCATACAGGGTTCGTATAAAAGTTGTGTTTTGGGAATAATTTCCCCCCTGTATGTGGCGTAATAAAACACCAGACGCTGCAAACTTATCGAGAATTGAACTGAACGTCCCACTAAGTCTCTAGAGTAACCAACAATTTACCAACAAATGCTGGTTTGTTGAATCCAACAAATTACTCGCCCCCTTCTCCGTCAAGTTTCACATGGGGCTCGTATAAAAGTTGTGTTTTGGGAATAATTTTCCCCCTGTATGTGGCGTAATAAAACACCAGATGCAGCAACCTCAACGAGAATTGAACTGCACGTCCCCCTCAGTTACTTGAAGTAACCAGCAAATTGCCCACAAATGTTGGTTTGTTGAATCCAACAAATTACTCACCCCCCTTTTCCGTCAGGTTTCACACAGAGTTCGTATAAAAGTTGTGTTTTGGATTGGGATCATTCCCCCCCCCCCCGGGATGGGGGATAATAAAACACCAGACGCTGCAACCTCAACGAGAATTGCACTGAACGTCCCCCTAAGTTGCTTGAGTAACCGACAAGTTACCAAACCAAACCATCATTTGTTGGCAATTTGTTGGCAATTTTATTACAACACGTGCATGGGATCCCAATTAATCTAGCCTCCTGGACTTTTAAAATAGAACCTTTTAAATTTAACTTGGTTCCAAAATTTGTCTACTCGTGGCGTCGAAGGCTACACTTTCCGAAAGCCCGCCAAACAATTAAATCACGAATCTGTTGTTCCTAGACAGATCGATATTAGTTTAATGCCTAGCTCTTCAACGCCACGGACAATATCAACCCCCCCACCCTCCCCACCACTTCCCTTCTCACCATGGAAATTGCTGTTTATGGCGGCCGTATTAACGAGTTTTCAACTGACAACGACAGGCCTGACAACGGAGGCTGGATGCTTTATTCTCCTTTCATACTGATTTACAGGCCTGTTGTTTGTTGATACCAATGTTTCTGTTGTAGGAATGCCTGAATTAATTTGGAAGGCTATATATTATCGGTCACCTTTTGGGCTTGTGTTTATTGTGTCACAGACTGCGTAATATTTGTGTTGTTCAGTATCGAATTGCCCGGTGTCGTTAGTCGAAAGTATATCCTTACGTTTTAATTTATGAATATGAGATAAAGTTACTCTGGTAAGCTCCTTGTTGACTATTTACGTATATATACTTAAACGGAACTTCCAGTTGAAGCGTTTCTGGTGCCCCCTGTACATTTTCTTATTATTTCATCGAGGGCGTTGATGAACATAGCCGTTTTAGCGGCTTCGAACACCACCAAGCCAAACTCGACCAAACTTGTCCTTCCGGAAACAATTTAGTACCTTTAATGCAGAAAACCGTGTATTAAAGGCATTAAACCGTGTATTACTGCAGCAGAAAACCGCAGTAAAATCGGTATTAACCCGCAGAAAACAGTGTACAGGATTCTCACAATAATACTGAAATTAACTGAAGAAAAAATGGCTTTGCTGTTTAGAAAAAAAGCATTAGAGCTCGTATCCCCGTGCTCACAGCTGTCAAGGTACACGAATAAAAACGGATTAGAGTTCACTGGAACGCAACGAACTATAATATGAACTCCAATTCCAGGGAACAAGGACTGTTTTTCCCCCGTGGTTATGTTAGAAAGTGAACGAAGTTTGTGTTTGAAATGTTTAATGTTTGTGTGCGTGTGTATGTTTATGTGCACTTCATTTGAGTGTTGTACAGGCTTTTTTTTTAATATTTGTTTATGTTTGTTGTTTTATATTTTAAGTATGTTTCCTGTGAGTAGCTATATATGTATTTTGTGTGCATTTCTAATTTGTGAAACAAGCATACTCCTAATAAATTAAGGCAGGTTTTATTGCTGTCTTTGTGTATGTATTTTTCATCCTTTGTAGGCGTTTCGCTGTTTATGGCGTCTGTTTGTATGTGTTTTAGATTTTCGTTCTGTTTCATTTGCGTGTGTATGTTGTATTTTGTGTGCGCATTTTATTTCTGTAAAGTAACCAACCGTTTTCTTTTTTTAATTAGTGATTTACATGAATACGTGTGCATGGAGACTGGTATGTCACAATCCTCGTACCCTGGAATTGGAGTTCAAATTATAGTTCGTGCGTTCGAGTGAACTCTAATCCGTTTTTATTCGTGTACCTTCACAGCTGTGAGTATGGGGATACGAGCTCTAATGCTTTTTTTCTAAACGGCGAAGCCGTTTTTTTGTTCAGTTAATTTGTTGGCTTTTTTCGCTTCCGTTTTATTGTAATTGCTACGGTATGTCCACTGTACACCCAATTTTATTTGCGAAAAAACGAAACATTAGAAATGCTTAATTCTGTTCAGGTTCTGCCCAAGCTTTATCCCTTGTTTGTTATTTGATGTCAACACACTAGCTGTGTCTAGAGTTAGCATGTATCAGCTGATGGGTAGTTGAATCTGCATTGTTGCAAGCAGATGCAGTACTATGGCAAACAATCGCGGAAACAATTCAACTAAATTCCCGAAGCCTGCATTGAAGAAGTAAATAAATCATTCAGTTATGTCGGCCGTCCAATTTTGAGGCCTTCAAAATTGTAGACTTTGCAACCTATGGTTTAGAACTGAAAGATTAAAGCGAAAACCAAGGCCATTTTATTTTGGTTCTCGACAACAATTGAATATGTTAACTGGAGCCGCAGCCCGAAGCTACCACGACAATGTTACTTTCCCCGTGCCCGAGCATCGTTGTATCTTTTATTTATTTATTTCTCTTATAGGAGACTATGAGCCCACACGCTACACTCTCCATCCTAAAACTTAACCTATACTTAACCTTTACAAGAAATCCAGAACGACAGAGTACACCTCCTGAACAACGAGCTAGGTCATGCCAATGTCTAACAGAATCCATACATGCACACTGAATCTACTTCCACCTACTCACTCTGCAACCCACCCTAACTGAGCCTATCGAAACCTCCCTGTCTCCCTGCAAAACTTCATAACCCGCCGCATAGTAGTAACTACTCCTGCCTCGTGCGAGGAGGCGCCAAGAATTTCCTCAGGTCCGCATTCCAGTCCTCCAACACATGGCCCCGGTAGGCTGCCCAGAGGTGACACACCAAGAGAAAATGCACGAGTCTCAGCTTCCGTACCACACCTGCAGATTGGGGTAGGGCCCATGCTCAGACGGAACTCATGGGCCCGTAGCAGGACATGCTTCGTCCTAAGCCAAGATAGCAGAGCCACGTCCTTCCTAGGCAAAACATCTAGGTCACATAGGCCACACGCCCGGGAAATCTCCGGGTGGATACCGTAGAGGACCCGGCCCACTGTACTGCTGTCCCACTCATCCTGCCAGTCCCTGGCAGTCACACACTTTAGGACTGGCTGAAAGCCCCTGGGCATGACTGGAAACACCGCAATATTAATCCTTTCGTCAAACCCCTTTCTTGCCAACCCAACCGATAGCTTGTTCCCGTAGAAACCACTGTGTCCCGCCACTCACCGCACCTCTACTCTGATTCCCCGCTGTACAGGACTCAGAAGCTTCAGGCCAATTTCAACCATAATCGAGTGATAGACATCATGCCGCCGGAAAGCCGATTCCAAAAAAGCGTATGCCAGCTGCAGAGTCCGAGGAGACACGAAACTGCCTGAATTGCAGGTCCAACCCGACACATCTAGTGCTATCGCCAGAGCCACCAGTTCCCCGATGAAGGCTGAAGGAATGCAGTTGAGGAAGTAGCTGTATTCTTGACGAAGCTCTGGGACAAAAACACCTGCTCCCCCTCCCCCTCCCAAACCCCGCCAAAAAACGACGCGTCACGATACATTCAACGCAGTCATCACCCATCCCCATGCTCTCAGAACAGGCCAAGAGCGGCAATACCTCATCACACCAGCACCATGGGTGCCCACCACCCACCAGCCTAGGGACTGGGAAGACACCCAGAACACGCTGCTCTCGCAGAGTGGCACCCATCCCAAAAGCCCCAAGTTCCTTGCAGATCCACGGGCTCAACGAGGTGTAGTAGACCAAGTGCCTTATCTCGGATCTGCGCCGCCCCTAGCAATCGCCCTGAGACACAGGGCTGCCAACACCTCTGGCCCTGAGGCGAAGCAGAACCTCCCCTGCCTCTATGTGCAGTGCTGATACTGGAGTTGACAGTAGGCAGCCTGTCGCCGTCCGTAGGCAGCCGTTTAGGGCCACCTGCACCCTCTACATGGTCCCTTTCGAGGCCAGCATAAAGGGTAGGTGGAAATCTGCACAAGACCGAATGTACACCCTGTAAAGTGATATTATGACCGCCACCGACTTATTGCCACCGACTTATTGGACGCCAGCGACTTATTGGACGCCAAAATGCTCTCCCTTACCCCACCCGCATCCAATAGCCAGGACAGCTGCAGGTCCAACCTATAACCCAGGTACCGAACAGTGGTGGCAACCCTCACAACCGTACCCCTACCCTAATAGTGCCATTCAGCCTATGCCCTCGGCAGAAAATCATCAGCTCCGTTTTCGGTGCAGACAGAGACAAGCCACGCTCTGCAAGGAGGGTGACGGCCCTAGCGATAATTCTCTGGAGCGATGCCAGAAGATGGCCCACGTCAGTGCCAACTACCCAAACCGCAATATCATCTGCATACGCCACGATGCAGCCATCCAGGCTCAGTTTACGGAGGACGGCGTTCATCACCACTGCAAAGAGAGTTGGGCTCAGACAACTGCTGCAGCCCTCTGCACGTACTCCTGATACCAGACCAGTAGCCTCTCACTCTCGTGGCAAACTTCCGGGCACCCAGAAGCGAGAGAATAGCTTCACCCAGAGTCGCGCTGACCCCCATTGACTGCAGGGCTGGCTTGACCCAGGCAATGTCAATCAGGTCGTATGCGTCCTTGATATCTAGGAACTCGACAACAGCCACTTTATGTTCTGCCCACACTTCCTTGATCCCGGACTCCAAGTAGAACATGGCGTCCTGTGCAGCCCTCTGTTTCCGGAAGACGAATTGGGCATGGTACAATTTCCCTGCATCCTCCAGCACACTATTCAACCTCCCAACCAAGATACGCTCGTAAAGTTTTCTAGCAAAATAGAGCAGGGCGATTGGTCTGTAACTCGTGACCTGCATTCTTGGCTTCCCCCTTCCCAGGACTGGCGCATAGAATTGCCACGACTCTGGGACCTCCCCTCCCTCAAAGCACCCCTGAAACACACTGAGCAACTCCTTCATGCCATCCCCACTCAGATCCTTAAGCTGCCTGTAGGTTATCCTATCTATCCCTGGGGCCCCATCGGCTCTACAGACCTCAAGCGCACCATTCAGCTCCTATAGAGTGAGGGGGACATCCGGCTCCAGGAAGCCAGACCATTGCTGGAGTGGGGGAGCGGGCCCTTTAGGGGAGCCATAAATCAACGAGAAATTACAGTTGAAGGTCTCAGCCATAGCATCCCCTTCCAGAACACCCCCTGCTCAGTGGTGGACCCATGTCACCAGGCTGTGTGGGTCCTGCGGCCGTACAAGACCCCAGACAGTAGATGGAGAGACCCCCGCCATGATCCTGACGCGCCACGAAGGACTGCTTCTCGGCTGCTGCATCTTGTTCGAGTAAGCTACAATCCGATCTTGTGCGCCTCGCCTATCGTTGCCCCATTGTTACATGTTGCAGCATTGCATTTTGGGCCCCCGCCTGTCCAGTTTTTTTATTTTTATTTTATTTTCGTGCGCAAACGAACTCTAATAAGCACTGCCTGCCGGCCGTGCTAATATTTTTTCTGAGTCTTCCAGGTTTTCCGCAGTAGTGGAGGTCAATTTCCAAGTTCTTTACCGAAATTTCAGAAATTTTCTATACATTTTACATCAGTTTCCTTGTTTCTTAGGGCTCACTTAGTGCAACGTATATGGTAGCCCGAATTAATGAACTAAAAGGTGTCAACACAGAAGTATAATTTTACTTTATACCACAACGTCTTAACACTAAAGTATGTTCATTATGCACAGCCTAAAAATGGGGCTTTGTGTTTTCCCTGAGGTTTCCAGTTTTTGTATGAAAAATCGGAGAATTCCCTGAGATTTCCCTGAGTTTCAAATGTAGTTTAAATTCCCTGAGTTTTCCAGTTTTTCCTGGTTCTCCAGGATGGTGGAACCCTGGTGTATGAAAGGCACTGTTGAACAAACTCAAACAGTGCGTTTCAGAACTGTTGATCGAAAGTTACGTCATCCCCGTCGACGAACAACCACTAAGATAATTCCACCGACTATTACTTCAAACGCTAAATGAAAAATTTGACCACTGCTACGAAAGTTGTTCGTTGGCAGGGGTGCTATATAATTACTTTCTAAGGGGAACTCTTTTTCGGTCAGTACATGGGTTAGGCTTGGTACACCACGTAGAAAACTTGGTGGCCGCCATTTTTATTCCGATATCGCTGCTTTGATTGGTACAAAAAGGTCATTACTTTTACACGAATAGGGCATTTTTCGAAAAGGGCAGGGGGTTGTGGCCCCCCCCCCCCCCGTGCATGCCACTGACCGTGTAATAGTTGGTTACTGCAGCTGGATTTCGCGGTTTGGTATCCAGAGATATTTTCAAGCGAAACGAGACGACGCCAACTGACCGTGCCAAGTGATCGAATTATTTTAAATTCATTGCCGAAATTAATATTTAGGTTGCTTGGGTACCGTACACTTCAGTAATATCCACTTAAATAACTATTGTCAGACTAAGCGTGGAATCAATCTCACGACCTTTGATATCAAAGGCCGAGGTCCTACCGCTGAGCCATACTGACCCCGGCTCATTTCCACTTACGCTGAAGTTCTTCTAGACGTTTCGATGAAATCGAGGATCCCAGAAGAATAGCCAAGTGGGAAGAAAAGGTTCGTAATGAATTAGCCATTTCGATCTGTTTGCACAGTCGGTTGCCACGGTCAAGTCAAAACCCTCGTTGTCATGACGAGGTTCTGGGAAAAAGGTGGGTTGAACTGTGCTCGAGACGGTTGCATTGGTGGCCATTGGAGTGTCGGGTATCGAGATCGAGGGGACACGCACGTGGCTTCAGACGGATACTATTAATGATGCTATTATTTGCTTCACCGAAGATGAGAACAGAGTTTTTTCCTTTTTTTCTTTTGGTTTTGGACAGGTAGACCTATTATCGTGTATTGTTGCCTTCCCCGGATGTTACCTACCTTAGGCAGACCGGAAGGATGGAAACTTGATGTTACTTCTAATGCACATCAATTGATTGGACTCTTTGCTTGAAAGGTTTCCAACATGAAGGCTGGTTGTTAAAACCTCAGATTGCTTTGTTTTCTGTTGTTCAAGGAAAAATCTCTATTGGGAAGTTTTGTAGCTTGAAAGCGTTATTAGGCTGGCTGGCTGGCTATCGCAGTACGTACATTTTAACGCCGTAATCGTCTGTGAGTGGATGGATGCATGAAAAGAAAACATTTCTTTGAAATTTTTGACAAAAGCGATCAAAATTGAAAATTTAGATGACTAAAACTCCCAATGGATAAGAGTAATAGGGACGGCTTAACGGCACTGTGACCCAGACTGCCTGGGGCGGCGCTATCTCGGGAGAGGGGGAGAGGATTGAGATGCCAAGGTGAGGTCAAATATTTTTTTCCAGTTATAATGGAGTCAGTTGTATCATCGGACTAATTTTAACAATTCGTAAGACGACGATTTTTCACAGCTGTGGGACATATGAAGTCAAAAATAGTATAAATGTGCCAAGGGGAGAGAAAGGGGGTAAACAGCTTATCCGGGAACAAAATTTACCTTGAACCGCTCCCCCTGGTGTTGGTGATGACAATTCACGTATGTTTTAATATTAACGTACGTAAACTGACTTCTTGAGGAATAGCATTACAGTCAAGTTACTATCAACAACTGTAGTGTTAAGCGAACTGTATCGGATTTATCACCCGATGGGCGATGTCCCGCACATGGCCAATCTGCGAGAACTATGCCAAGATGACGTCGAGGTCGAAGGCCGAGACGCCATCACGTCGTATTTCGAGCAGATTGGCCTTGTAGTAAGTGATATCGCCCATCGGCTCATAAATCCGATACAGTTTGCCCCAGGTGGTATAACTAATATATCGCACTGTCCCAAACTTTCGAAATGAAAAACAAAATTGTTGGGGCAAATGAAAGTTTGACTTCATAGCTGTGTTGTTTATGCAAACATTGTGTCGTCACGTTTGTATAATGTTGCATTGATGTGCAGTCAGGTTAGCGAGCGGCCGATACCATTCGAGCGGGAGGGTGTTTTGTGTCTTGAGAGTGGAATTTTATTTTTTAAAAAAGGTGTAGGAGAAACGCTTTTTTAAAAATTCAATCACCTGATGTCTATTATTATGTTGGGTGTCCGAAATGGCTGCCCAAAATGGCTGCCCAAAATGGCTGCCCAAAATGGCGATCCAAAATGGCTGCCCAAATTGCCTCTCCAAAATGTTGTTCACTCTCGTGCATTCTCGTGAGTATTTTTGCCCTTCCATCTTGCTGTTCCCTGCTGCTAATTCACGAGAATGGCCCCAAGAATTTACATTCCCTCAATGTGTGCATATCTTTTCTTTTTCCCTCAATGTGTGCATATCTTTTCTTTTTCCCTCAATGTGTGCATATCTTTTCTTTTTCCCTCAATGTGTGCATATCTTTTCTTTATGACGATACTTCAAGCCTCAATTTCCTACACCAATTAGACACAAAGTTATTGGGGTGCGGCTACGCGTTTACACTACCTCTAAATACGGCCCAGAAGCTGTTGCTCGTCTATCATACTTGCTATGGATTTGAGTGAAAGGTTGTTGGAATCACTATTATTATTTCCTATCCCGCTGGTTACACGTAATTCCTTTCAGTGTTTCTGGCACGCAATCTAACAGCAACAGGTTGGCAATCTTTTTTTTTTATTCCTTTATAATCGTTTAGTTCCCTGTCGTGCGTCGAAGCCATTAGGAATGTTATAAATGATTAGGACTGAAAGGCAGCCATTAACGGCACGGATGACGAATGGAGTAGCGATCGTGTTTGCTTGTTTAGTCACCGGATAAAATTACTTGAGGATCTCATTCCACCTTTGATAGTTTCTAGCATGAGTGAATAGGGTAGTCATTGTTATTATTTTATTAATACTGATTTAATTGAGTTCCAAACATCATTACTGGACCGAGCGAGAAAGGCTACAATACATGTGTTTACCGTTGTGTTGTAAAATTTTATTCCCGCGGTTGGATGACGCTAACGAGACCGCCATTTTTTTTATTTCAAGTTTCCTGTTCGCTCCGCTAGGTTTGCTTCTTCGGGGCGATTGTTTTGGAGAGACTGGCTCATTTCGCCCTCCGCCCTCCGATCCGAACGACGCCTGGGATCTGGAGGGTCCGTGTAAAAAAAGTTATCTGCCGTCCGCCCTCAATGTGATATAATGCAAGATGTGTAAAGAAGAATAAACCGAGTTGGTTTGCCTGAGCTGAGAGTCCGAATGAGTATGCTGTCCCCACTTCTCAGGTGAACGAACCTAACAAGATTATTCATAAAGGAAACAAAAACAATTAGTCACCATGACGGCGAAAGGAACAATTCCTTGAAAAAATTATGTTTCCATCGATTCAAAACTTATAGGTCGGATGGAATTAAGACAAGTGGATGAAGAACTCACTGTAGCTGTAACTAAAACAAAAATGCGTAGTCGCGAACCATTTTACACCCGTTTGAAAACTTGTATTGCATTCTCTAAACTATGAGCCTTTTCATACCCTAAAAAACAGCATTACCGTAAATTGCCTATTAACAGCCCTGGCAAAAGCTGGGAGGGGGGGGGGGGAGGGGGGGCTATTATGAGGTTATTTCACGATTTCAGACCTTAAAGCATTTTAGATCGTAATTTGTTCCGGTTAGAATGTTGTATCCCCTTAAATCGTGGCGTTTCTGCACCAAAATTTATCTAAAAGCTTCATACATAAGCAAATTTTACTGGTAAACCAATAAATTCTAATTCCTGAACAAATTAAAGGCATTGCGTTAATGCTAGACCGAACCCAGTCACGAACGTGAATGATTGCATAAACGCCTAATTTTTTGCGATGGGCCTAAACACCCTTCATAGACAGAACTAAATCCGAAAAATGATTTATAATTTTGTTAGGGCCCACCCACCCCCCTTTTTTTTTTTATCGAATTAATGTTAGCAGCCCATGGTCGTTTAATAGGTGATTTACGGTATTAAAAATTAAATTAATATCACGGTGAGATAATGTAGAATCGTTACCGTAGCGTTAGTCTAAAACTCTCGGCTCTCCCAAACTTGACCTAACGACAGATCTGAATTGTCGATAGCGATTGAAGAATGAGTGTTGCAGCAAGGTCGTTCGTTTCGCCCAAAGGAACGGAAAAGGAAGTAATGTTTTGCACTATTTGACGGATGAGTCTATTTTCTGACATGTTGGGGCTATTTTTGGCCGTGGCGTTCGTTCGTTCGCTCGTTGTAGCAGCAGATGGGTGAGAAAGAACCACACCTTGAATTTATATTAGTTCTGATGCGACGGGACCAAAAAAAAAAAAATTGAATCGGAATTTGAACTTTTTTCCCCCTAATTTTTTCAGTTGTGCTTAAAACTCGTTTGAATTCCATAAAGCCATGTACAATGAATGATCGAATCATGGAAAGACACACGGCAATGGACTTTTTCAAAGGTTAATTAAATGATAGCAGTTCACTTGGTCTTGGTCGTCTTGGTCCCGGCTGTATATCTGGCTTCTTAACAGACCCGGGTTCGCTCTTCGTGAGGGGAAGTGTGTATGTACGGGTTTTTCTCCGGTTGTTTCCCACCGTTACACGAGGGTTTCCTCCGTGTACTCCGGTTTCCTCCCTCATGCGGCAAAAACAACTGAAGTGATGGCAGTAACTTCCACTTATTATCTGCCGCTTGGGCCTTGAAAAAGTCCAAGCTTGCTGACCGACATCTTCTATTCTATTCGAATGAACTTGGGAAAGTCGTTACTATATTCTTTCCAGACGTTTCGTCCGTACAAGAAGACTAAAACTATAGGGCAGTGACACGGCGTAGTATTATTGTATATAACTCTATGGTGGAGCCAGTAACTGGGTTAGCTGCAAGGTGCACTGGTGGAGGAAAAGAAGAGCGTCTTACTGAAGCCAATCCTATTAGACTGGATTTCTTAGGCTTAAAACGCGCGATTTTTGTCGATTTGTTAGCAGTTGCGGACATTTTTAAGCAAGTGGAATCTTTATTTTCAGATTACAACCTCGTAGCATAAGGGATTGGAGAAAACAACGGTTTTTTAAGCCTACGAAATCCACTCTCAAAGCACTGGCTTGACTAGAAGTGCCGTTGTTTAACCCACCATTTCAATC
>JAHWFP010091444.1:4752-45966 GCA_023313725.1 Lithobius niger | reverse complement strand
TGTGTGTTTGCTTGGAATTTGTTTGTTGTTTCAATAAAGAAAACTCATTAATTAGTTTGATTGCAAGGACTGTTGCAGAGTTGCTGTGCAGCTAAAATGGTTTGTGGGAAATTTTTAATTTTGAAGATCTTCTTTGATTTTGGAAACTTTATGTACAATTTTTGGAGACCAATGCATTTATGCTGGTCAAGAATTTACAAAAGCAGTTATTAAAAAAAATTGAAATAGAAAGAATCAGTTAATTTTATGTTGTTTCATACAGTTAAAAATTAAAGCAAGTTTTGCTGCAATAGGTGAAAAAGTTGTGACCCAGATTATCTCTTGTACACACACACTATTTGAGCATATCTGTTTGGTTGTTTTAGCTGTATTTTATGATTGGTTCTATCATGTGCATCTTGCACTTATCTGTAACTGCTTAGCCAACCACTGATCAATATGCAAATGATACTAGTCTATAACTCCTCGTAATGATCATAATAAACTGTTATCTGCTACTAACATCCGCCTAAGTTCTTCCTAGCATTAGGAATAGTAGTTTGTTAGGAATGTGTTAAACCCAAGTACAATTCAGGGCTACTGGAAGGTTCTCAGAACAATTAGATTCACTCACGAATGAGTATGATTTGGTATACTCTGACGCCTTATTTCTGAATACTTATATTTTACCTACGTCAGCTCTGCGCACTCAAGTAATTCTTAGCAATTGTGCTGCCCATAACTCTATTTGCAGTTTGGATGTATATTTATACCATGGCTAGCTATGATCACCTAGCACTTAGTGCTGTGTATGCTCTCACGATCCCTTCTGTTCTTGTTTCTCCCAGGGCACAAGTCTGTGGTCCCAATGGGTGCAACATTGTATGGAATTATGCTGAGTTTGCTAGTACAGTATTAGGAGTTTCGGCCAACTTGACAGTGTGACCTACCACACGTCAGGTAGGGTGTCAGTCGTATGCACATCGTTGAAAATTAGACGAATATACAAGAAGCTTGTGAATTCGATTTCTGATGCTTCTGTGTGTCTGCCTCGTGCCAGTATAAGGAAAGCTGGTTCGCCAAATCGTAAATTGTCCCTGGATGGAACGATGAGGTTCGCTCAGCCTATCAGGTCTCCATTCATTCTTTCAACCTCTGGAAGGAAATGGGAAGACCAACTATAGCGGCCCATTGTTAGACGACATACGTAAGAAGCGATATGCCTTCCTGAAAACCCTACGTCATTGTAGGGCAAGGTAGTTAGACATTAAAGCTTCCAAATTACCTAGTACATGCAGGTCTTCTAAGGTGTTTTGGAAGCAAATCAACAGGGAAAGGCGTACTTGGTCGGCATGTACGAATGAACTTGACTAAAGGTGCTGAAAACATTGCTAAACACTGAAAATTGCTATATGAGAAGTTGCTAAATAGCAGTGATACTCATTCTTTGACTCATTGGCGCGAAGAATTAGGTGCTTCTTGGGGTGATGGTGACCAATTTGTTGATTTTTCTGCCCCAGATGTTAAAAGTGCATTTCACTCCCTTACACTGGGTAAAGCTGCAGGAACCGATGGCATTAACTTTGAGGTACTTCGGCTGATTCCCCATCATACTGTTGAGCTCTTTACAGCCTTTGTTAATGTTTGTATTAGACATTCATTTCTGCCGGATCAATGAATTAGTCCAATCATCAGCCCTGTTGTTAAAAATAAAGCGGGCGACTTAAGCTCGTTTGACAATTACAGCGGCATTGCTGTTGCCACCGTCTTCTCCAAGGCTATTGAGTTCTTCTTATGAAGCAACTTGATCCCTTCTTTTGTACACAGGCTTCTCAGTTTGGTTTTAAAGCAGGCTGCTCTACTATGGATGCCACTTTTCCTTACAAAGAATCCGTTAGGTATTACCTTGACAGAGATAGCAAGCTTTTTATTAAGCTGGCCAATAGGGGTGCTCCTGCACACATGGTTAACCTGATTGCTTTGTGGTATGTTAATCGGTTTGCAGTTGCTAAGTGGGATGGCCACGTTTTAAACCTTTTTCTGTCTCAAGAGGCAAGGTGGATTATTATAGCCGGCTATTTTTGGTTTGTTCATTGATGCTTTTTTTATGTGACCTCAGCTTAGCTTTTCCGGGCTGCTGGATTAGTGGTGTTAATATCAACTGTATTTCATGTGCTGATGACCAAATTGTGTTTGCACCTACTAGAATTGGGTTGCAAACCCTGCTTGACTTGTGCAGTAGCTGAGGGAATAATAATTGTATGTTTTTAATACCAAGAAACGCCTTTTGTACTGTATAGTAACAGTTGCCACCAACAGATGGCGCCACCATGTTAAGTGTAATGCAAGCGAGAGCTTGACTTGCGATAATAAACACACTTGTTAAGTAGAGCTACACCAGACTACATGTGTCTATTCTTCATCATGGCTACAACAGCCCACTAAACACTTATACACCACTAGAGTGTAAGTATAAGCAGGAGCCTATAGAAAACAACTAGGCTCCTCGTATAAGTAGATATAACATATTAGCGGAGTCACTAGCTTCGCTCGCTCATTCCGCCGCGTCTCACTGCGCTCGAAGACATTTCTTGTTTCAATATTTCTGCTGCTGACGGAGAATTTCACACCAAAAAACGATAATGAACACTGTACTGCGCGCTTTTCGTAATGTTTCAGTTCAAAACAAACCATGACTTGTGCCTACTCTTTCATTTTTCTTTGTTTATGTTAATAAGTCTTGCTTTTAATTTTGTAACCTGATCCCTATCGTGAACAGATTTTCTTATTCAAATAATTGTACTGTGTAAGATTTTGAAGCAACACCAGAGCTGAACACCAGGAGTCGCAAGTCACCAATAATTCGTGTTAGTACCACCAAACCCCTATAAATTCCTATACCACCCATACATAGGTTTTCTTGTTTTACTTATTTTAGGAATGTTGTCTTTACGTTCCTGCTTTGTGTGCTTTAGCGTTTTTGTGCATTAATTTATGTCGCCCCATCCCCAATGGTGAAATAGTTGTAAAACATCATTAGATTATAATGCGTCATTGAACAAACATTTACACAAAAGTATGTTGACAGAGTTAGCCGACCAATTCGTGAGGTTTAATGCAAGTCAGCCTACACGCAGCACGAAATCACACCCCGATATGCGTGTTTACCACAATTGTTACGCTAGACTATTGAGTAGAGCACCAGCTAATGGCATACCGATCGAATGTCGCTGTTTTAGCCTACAAATGCAAACGTAGAAATATTTCTAACACTCTTTTCTGTTATCAATATAATTTGTTTGAGTAGACCTAATTTGCATTCAGCATTTAATATTTTCGTACCTTTACGAAATTTAATTTAAATTTATGACCAAATTGGCAGTTTGAATTTGAAATACTCAAAATACAACTCGCAACAGTCGTCCCATGAGTGAGATGCACGTGCCTCATTCTTGAATGACAGCTATTCGGATTGCCAGCCATAATCCCACCGACAACACTACTGGACCACGCGCCGCCTACGTGGCACAACAATTGTGGAACATCCTCTCAGCAGGAATTTCGAAACTAACAATCAACTTCGAAAAATTCGTTTCAACAATGGTCCAAACGGGTTTTTTCGTTGTTAGAGGGGAAAACCCCTACCTAGAAATACGAAAATACGCCTAAACGATATCCGGAGTAATTTCCTGTCTTTCGAGACCTTTCTCATATTTCTAGCCTTCCTACTTCCGGAGGAGATGACGTACATATAAACAAACAAACCGACCGTGTACGTTTTTTATGGTTACTAGCCGAGTCATTCGGCGGCGTCTCGCTTCGCTCGAGGACATTTCTTGTTTCAACATTTATGCAGCTGATGGAGAATTTCACACCAAACAGCGATCATGATCATTGTAGTGCGCTTTTTTCGTAATGTTTCAGTTCATAAACAAAGCATAACTTGTGCCTACTATTTCGTTTCTCTTTGTTTATGTTTGTAAGTTTTGCTACTAATTTTACAACCTGATCCCTGTTTGTGAACGGGCGATTCTACATTTATAAAGCCACCACTCGAATTTGAAGAGGGGCCAGCTCCGACTCTGGCATGGAAGAAATGGCGCCTTCGTTACGAACTATACATGGCTGCTATAGGCTACAAAGAGTAGGCCGCCAGTCAACAAAGAGCGTTGTTGCTTCACACCATCGAACAGGTTGCTTACGAAATCTATCGTTCATTACAGTTTGAAGCAGCAGAAACTGGCGATAATCAAACCGTAGACCATATTTTTGCGAAGTTTGATGCATGTCACAAACCCTACAAAAACGTAACTTTTTTTTAGTTATAAATTTAATAGGCTAGCCTAAAAAGAGGGCATAACTTTTGATCAGTTTCTCACAGAGATTAAACTATTAGCTAAAGATTGTGATTATGGCACACTAGAAGATCGCCTGATACGAGACAAAATAGTTTGTGGAATTTTAGATGACATCATGAGAAGAAGGCTCCTCCGGAAAGATTTGCAGCTAACTCGTGCGGTAGAGTTGTGTAGGGCAGCCGAAACAAGTAAGAAACACGTGCGGGAAATGAATCAAACCCAGGCAGAGGTTGCTGTAAGGCCCCATTTATAATATTGATTTCGACGCGTACGCGTGACGCTCGACGCTCGGCGCGTACGCCAGTTCATGAGCAAAGCAGTGCGCTTGGACAGTCTGCTTGGCCCGCTCGTGACATCGTCACGCTCAGGCAAACGCTCTTTCATTTCCAAATCAAACGCTTGAGCAGACGCGTGAGCTTGCTAATGCTGACCACTACTCCGATTCAACTATGCTGTTTCACAACTTCCCCCTTCTACAACGGCAAGATTCGATGCCATTCGGTTCAAGGTCACTGTAATTAAGATATTTGACCGTTTATTTTGAGCATTCAATCTTTTAGCACACCACGTTTTCCTTTCTTGTGGCGCCGATAGAATCCGTTGATGCCGCCATTTTCCTATCCCAGCATGCAACAACTAAGCGGGCGAGCGTCGCTTGGCGCTCACCGATCAAAGTCCAGTAGATATTCGCGTGACGCTTGAAAATAGCAAAACGCGCGCGTTGGCCCACCTGCTCTATATTTATAAATGCTCGCGCTTAAGCATTGACCATGGGAAAAACTCGTGCTTCACGCGCCGAGCGTCACGCGTACGCGTCGAAATCCATATTATAAATGGTGCCTTATACATAAAGGTCGGCGATAGCCTTCCACCCAGGACAATAACAGTGATTCCCGCCATACTTCGCAACAAATCTTCCCAAAATTACAGCAAACAGCAGCACAGTATTCAACCAGACAACAAAGAAAAGCAAAACACTGGCAACAAAAAATGCTCCAAGTGCAGTACATCGCATGCATTTCGCAATTGAACAGCATTTGGTGTTGTTTGCCACGTGTGTAAAAAATCCAATCACTACGCAAAATGTTGCAAAGCAGCAGCAGTAAATGCAATAGATGAAAACAGTGATGAAGAACCAATGTTTTAGGCCTTATTACCACTGGTGAAATTAAACGTTCTGAAAAATGGTATAAACAATTAAGTGTAGAAGGTAAAATTGTTAACGTTAGGTTAGATACAGGGGCAGATGTAGATGTGATGCCACTTCAAATAATGGCTCAGGCATCCCAGTTGTAGGTAAGAGTAAAATTAAATGTGTTGTTTAAAAAAGGGCAGAGCACATGATTGAATTTTATATTGTGGATGCCAACAGCACAAAAGTTTTAAGTGCTGATTCATGCCAAAGATAGGGTTTTATTAAATTGCTGAATAATCTTAATGCAAATCCTATAACACCTAAAACTCAGGAAATTATTGAGGAGTACACTGATGTATTTGAAGGGCTGGGTAGACTACCTCCTGTTGTAAATTTAAAGCTTAAAGAGGGAGTACAACCAAATGTATTGGCTTCAAGAAAAATCCCTATTGCAATAGAAGACAGTGTTAAAGCTGAACTGGTTCGTATGGAGAATCTAGGTGCAATTGTAAACATTAAAGAACCAACACAATGGGTTCACCCCATTGTAGTAGTCCGGAAATCAAATGGTAAAGTACAAATTTGTTTGGACCCTCGCGTCCTGAACGAATCGTTACAAAGGGAACACTATCCAATGCCGACAGCAGAAAAGGTGTTTCAAAAGTTAAATGGTGCTGTTAAATTTACATTGGTTGACGTAAGGGATGGGTTTTGGCAGTTGCCACTAGATTATGAAAGCTCATTGTTGTGTTCCCCGTGGGGCCGTTACAGATTTACGGCCTTGCCTTTCGGGCTCTCGGTAGCTCCCAAAATTTTTCAAAGAACTATGGAGGAGGTTTTTGAAGACGAAAAGCACATACAACCTTTTGCCAACAATGTAGCTTATGGTGGTCGTGATGATGAAGACCATGACACTCAACTGTGAGCTCTATTGGGGACCTGCCGTAAAAATAACTTGAAACTAAATAAACGAAAGTTGCAAGTAGGAGTAGATAAGATCCACTTGTTTGGACATGTTGTGT
This sequence comes from Lithobius niger, assembly GCA_023313725.1. NCBI lineage: Eukaryota > Metazoa > Arthropoda > Chilopoda > Lithobiomorpha > Lithobiidae > Lithobius > Lithobius niger. The sequence continues at coordinate 39,472 of JAHWFP010091444.1, read as the reverse complement.
CAGCTAAAGGTATAGAAATTGACCCAAACAAAGTAAAAGCTATTACATGAATGCCTGCGCCTACAAGCACACAGGAATTGCAGCGGCTGCTAGGTATTATAAATTACCTTACAAAGTTTTTGCCACACCTCTCGGATCGCACGCTAGGATTGCAACAGTTACTAAAAAAATATGCATTGTGTCAATGAGATGCAGTGCACGAGGAAATTTTCTCGGAAATAAAGTCTTTGGTAACTAAGGCACCAGTCCTGGCAATCTTTGACCCTACTTTGCCCATAACCGTAGCGGCCGAATTGAGTCCTTTGGTTTGGAAGCCGTGCTGTTTCAAAATGGTAAACCTATTGAATATGCTTCGGCTACTCTAACCCAGAGTCAGAGAAAGTATGCACATATTGAAAAAGAGCTGCTGAGCCTTGTATTTGCAGTAGAACATTTCCATACTTACCTTTTTGGGTATAGATTCCAAATACAAACGGACCACAAGCCCCTACTTGGGTTAAGATGGAAGCCATTCGAGAAAATATCTCCTCGCCTGCAGCGCTTGCTAATGCGTTTGCAAAGGTACGATTTTAGTCTAAGCTACATACCTGGTCCTTCCCGATGAGTTATCTAGAGTGCTAATTACATCACAATAGACACAAACTCCAACTGATGAAGTTGTGCACACTATCTTCGCCACTGTGACAACTGATAAGTTAGCCCAATTGAAAGCTGAAACTAGTAATGACAAGACTTTGCAGCTCCTGCGTAATTACATAACGGAAGGCTGGCCAGATCATAAAGTGCTGGTCCAGTCCGAACTTAAGCGCTATTGGTCAGTTAAAAACGAACTGTTTGAGAATGATGGTCCCCCCTACTCGAAAATCTAAGTCGTCCAAAAAAAAATAAGTCATGTGGTGGTTATAAGCAGGGATCGACTTAAGCAGTATCGCATCGCATTATTGTTGTTTTCCTAATCAATTTTTATTTTGTGTCGCAAAGCTGCAAAGCAAAATGTTAGCTAATCCGCATGAGAACAGCATTCGTAGCAGCTGTTTTTACCAATAATTGGAAACAGCAAGTGATTAACTTATGGGGTTTGAATTTTGTTTAAGCGCGAAAAAAAAAGCAGCCAAAGTCAGTCGTGTTAATAGCAGCATTGAGTGGGTATAGCCCATGTAACAGGAACGACCATAGGGGAGACGGTGCGAGAAAATGGGTTTTGGAAGAGAGCCCTTCCCCGTGCCACTAGTCCAATGCATGGCCCAATGACAACCCTAACGATTCGCAACGATTGTGCAAAACTGCGACAAATGTCTTGAAGCTGTAGGAATGTTAATGGTAACTGCCTAGAAATAATATATAATTAAAAATTAAAAATAAATTACCGTAAATCGTGTATTAAAAGCCCAGTTGTAGCTAAAGCCCACCCCTTAAAATGCTGTAAAGTCAAAATCATGAAATATGGAGTTAAAGCCCACCCCTCCAATTGTGGTTTTTGTACGAAAAATTACATAAAAGTTATACGATGTGAATAAAGATAGTACTGCTTGCTATGTTTACTGACCGAAGCCTCCCCCCCCCTTCTTCACAGCAATTACCGTAAATCGTGGATTAAACGCCCATGGGCTTATGCAGTTAATTTAGCAAAAATAGGGGGATGGGTTTTAAATCAAGCTTTTGAACCATCTCTGAAAGACCAATTTTTACATCCTTTTAATTGCTGTGAAGAAGGGAGGAGGCTTAGGTGAGAGATGCCTTGTGCAGGTGCTAAGAGCTAAAGGACGAGTCCACTATTACTACATGGAGGGAGAAGGGGCCAGTAAACATAGCAAGCAGTATTATATTTATTATAACTTTTAGGTAATTTTTCATACAAAACGACAATTTGAGGGGTGGGCCTAACTCCACTATTTCATGATTTTGACTTTACAGCATTCTTAGGGGGTGGGCTTCAGCTTCAACTGTGCTTTTAATACACGATTTACGGTAAAAGGATATAAAAATTGGTCGTTCAGACATCGTTCAAAAGCTTCGAATTTTCTGTAATAGATGTCCAGAAAGGTTAGAAAATTGATAATGCTCGATTTAAAGCCCATCCCCTATTTTTGCTAAATTTACTGCATATGCCCATGGGCGTTTAATCCAAGATTTACGGTAAGACAGAATTAAAAAAATTCTCCATGAACACAACGAGAGCTTTGGAAAGTTCCGCCAGTTGAGAAAATAAAAAGTAAAAGCACGTGTTAGGCCTAGGCCTATTTGTTTTTAAGAACTAAATACTGTAAAACAAAAACTGCTAATCAAAATTCAGAATCTGCTACAAAAGTTTCATTTTGCATCGCAGTTTTGGTAATCAATTTTTCGGAGTGAAGTCGAGCCCTGGTTATAAGTGTCAATCCTAGCTTCAGAAACAACACTAAAAAAAAATTACAAAATTTATATATATCTAAAAATTAAATATAAATTTGTTATGTTTGGTAAAAATCAAATTTCTCAGAATCTATTTGAGCTACAGGACCCAGGTTTGGCTTGAAATGTTCAGAAATGATTGTTTTATCATTTGTCAGAAGCTTTTAAAAACAATTTTTTTTATGTAATTTTATGTGATTTACGTAATAATTACATTAAAAAAATGTATTCTCGGTAACAATTAATTAAAAAAAAAATTACATAGTTATGACAAAAAATGCTTTGTCAGTTTTTGTGTCTATGTCCCAGGATTAAAACAAACAAAAAATCATCCTGCTATGTCACATACAACCCAAAATATATTCTGTCAAAGTAATGCATACAGCGAAAAACCTAATTGTGAGAAAACTAAGAAAGAAAATCGATGACGTGATTTTTATTGAAATGCTCATGAATTTGGAACATTTCTTAGTGATTACAAGTGGACTCGCACATCAGAAGCTTCCAGAAAGGTGCGTGTCACCCTCTTTGTCCATCAATGACTGAAGACGACGGATTTTGGCCATTTTCTTAGCACGGCGCACTTTCTGGGTTCTTTCTGATGCCTTGTTCTCGGACTATTTGATCCGCCGGTTGTCTTTCATTTTTGCTATCTTTACTGCAGACTTTGTAAGCAAAAGTCCTTGCTTAGACATCATCATTAGAAGTCTGGTGGCTCCAATGTTGTATTGTGTCACTGCACGAGCAACAGCTGCCAATAGTTTTGTTCTCCCTACAAAAACTGTCTTAGGACAAAATCGCCAGATGATCGAATGGAACGATTCGATAGCGTTTGTGTTTACCCGCCAGCCAATTATTCCATAAGGTCAGGAGATGACAGCCGAAGGTAAATCTTCTTCATTTCTTTGGCAATATCATACTCTAACACAGTATTCATGTTTCTGGCAGGAGGAAAATCAAGTAGGTCATCACCTCTAGCCAGCGCTGCTTGGTAAAAACACCTCCAGGTCTTCTCCAGGGGGGCATCTTTGATGGAGTGGTCGTTGATCAGTGCTTATACAGTGAAATAAATTGGCCCAGACAGCTGCCCCCTCATTGCATTTCCTATGTTATTCAATAGTGCTCCCCTGTAGAAACGCTGAAAATGTTTAATTTTCACGATCGTGAGCTTGCCAGCACCTCTTTCATCCAACTTCTTTTGTTTGGAGAGTTTTCGGAGCGCTGTGCCTAGTCGTTTGTCTGCATGGTTGATGCACTCTTCGTCGAAATTTCTACCGTTTCTTACGGATTCATTTCTTGCACTGCACCAAATGCCTTTGAATTGCCATCACCCAAGAATGTGGTGTAGCGTAAACCATTTTTTACGACTGATCGAGACCATAAGCGTCTTGCGGCCTCAGCTTCCATGGCGTTTGCTGATCCCACAAAATTTATTTCACACCCCGATTCGTGCCCTTCTCACCAGAATGCATATTCAGCAGAATCCTCACCCAATTCAGCCTTTGCAGTGGCACAGGTGTTACAATATGTTGATAGCACTTCATAGTCTACTACATATCCAGTCTATACATCTATTACACAACCAACTCCAAAGCGTGAGGTGTGACCACGAGTTAGCCAGGCACCGTCAAAGGAAACCACAATGTTTTACACCCCAGATTTGTCAGGACGGATTTTTGGGTCCTTTTTGTACACTTTTTTTACAGCCTATACACAATCCTACAAAATTGTCGACCCAGCACTTGTTACCTTGGAGCACGTATCCTGCTGTATTTTTTCATAACCCCTCTTACTAAGAATTTGTTTGCCAAACACTGATCCAAATTTCTGCATTGCACTGTATCCTAGTCCTATCTCGTGAAAAAATAAAACCATCAATTTATTTACTTCAAAACCTATTTTAGAAGAATTAGCGTCGCCCATTCGAGGTGATGATTTTGACGTGTTCACAACAGATTCTCACAAGGAACACCACACGTTCAAATCACAGGCAAATCCACGTTTTTTTCCCACCAATTTTCATGTGCAAACTCGATGTTTTGCACACTGGGCAGAGTACTTTGGCTAAAATTTGATTAGCAGCACTTGAAGAAATCACAAAATAATTTTTGTCGGCCGAAACGGATTCATGTTTTGCTTGTCGGGGAGAATGCTGGGCATACGTAACAAACTTACGTTTTGTTGTTGAAGGCGTACTTGGTGCTTCACATGCTGGTTTACGTGTCTTAATTGCACGAGCTGCTGCTACTTGTCTTTTTTTAGACTTTTTCGACCGCTGCTTTTTTACTTTTTTTCTCGGCGGCCCTTCCATTTTGTTTGATGATTTGATGCAAGCGTGAGCGAAGTCTACCAATGGATGACGCACTGCCTACGTGGTACGCTTCAATCGCGTCGCTGTGACGTCACTTATCAATGGCCCACTTCCCGTGCACAGTCACGTGATACGAATCAGCCAACGAGAGCACGCGATTTGATCGACGCTTAGATTTCAACCTACGAGACGGTTGAAACGAGCCATTTTATTAGAGGAATACCATCGTGGCTTTCAACTTGATGACGTCATGCCTGGCCAGCGATCAGAAGAGGAAATTCCCAGCTTTCAAACGCTACCAAGATGGCGACTGTACGTTGCGTTTTGGGGAATTGGCGATTGTTTGAATCAGACCCTTTTCTGGACGAAAAGAGCATAATTCACGATAATCATGATTACACAGGCTCACAAAAAACATTAAAGGAATACTAAACCCTCACTTTTCCACTTTTTTTAATGATAGCTAGGACCCTTAAAAACCCCTTCAAAACTTATACAATGTCGCTTGCCTTCTTACTTGCGTCGTAATAAATTAAAATAACTGCGTTTTTTAAGACACCCAACCAAACGTAACACTAAGAGAACTCGCGATTATGGAGGTTTCGTGACACAGCGTGACGTCAAAACATTTAAGGGAAATGAGGAGCGCATCCCTTCCCATCGTGCAGCGCGCGCGACCTAGTCTCAGCGTGTAAACAAACATGGCTACCAACAACGCTGACGCTGTCGCTGTCAATTCGTTGTAGCTTTATCAGTTTGAACCTGTAACGCCACTGTTACCAGAAGCATCCAACTACTTCCGCAGCCGGGTGGCATCTTTTTTGGCATTCGGTGAGCTGAACAAACTTATTTTGTGGTTTGACAAACTTTTACACTCCTTAACTATGCACGATGGCATGTTTTAGCAGCGAACGAGCTAACCGGAAACGATGTCCCAGTCGATGCCGTTTTGTTTCTGGTGTACGCACAGGTCACGCAGACAGCTGGAAGGCGCCTTAAAAGTCTTGACGTCACGACACGTACTCGCTCAAACGGGATTTTCTCCAGAGCGTGTGCATCGTCTGCTTAAATCAGGTGGTTTAAAAATTTGTACGGCTTAAACAACGACACCTATTGACTTCGGATGACTGTTAACATTAATTCCAGTATCTAAGCTATCGATAAAAAAATTAATTGTTGGAGGGTTTAGTATTCCTTTAATTAAGAAGGTAAAACGCTGTTTATATGTTATTTCGTTGTAATAAACTGAAAATAAACACTTCAAACTACCCATTTACGTCAAAAACACAATTTTTTTTTCAGAAAATGCGAATTTTTCGAGTAGGGGCTATTGGTTGCTATTGGTCAGTTAAAGGCAAACTGTTTGAGGATGATGGTCTCATTTGCAGGGGTCAGAGTGTTGTCATTCCGACAGCGAGTAGAGACGATGTATTAAAGAGGTTACACACGAGTCACAGAGGCATGGTAGCATGCAAAGGTAAGGCTAGGGCTGAAGTGTATTGGCCTCTAACGAGCCAAGACATTGAGAATATAGTCGCCAAGTGTGTCGCACACACTTGCAGACAATCAGATTTGCAGACAATCAGAAAGAACCCTACTTAGAATCCTACTTAGAACGTGACTTGCCGTCCTATCCGCAGCAACGAATAGCAATAGACTTTTTTGAACAGAAAGGTATTCATTATGTATTATTAGTGGATTATTTTTCTAAATTCATCGAGTTTTTCCCAGTTGCATACACGAAAGCTACTCCGGTCATAAATACATGTAAGTCTGGCTTTGCAAGTGTGAGAATTGCCGAAGCGACCCACTGACGCAACCTCACACAGTCGGCCTTCCGAAACACAGACGCGCGTCTGAGCGCGATACGCAAAATTCTCTCTCCACCAGCTCTCGAGATGACAGCATCATCATGTTCAACCGGGCAATTAAATAACCTTTCAACAATAGAACGAGTCCTTTATGCGAACCCTGGAGTCTGCAAGGAGGGATCCTTGCACAACACATGGTCCACCGCAGGAACTTGTCAGCGACAATGGACCGCCTTTTGATTCGGCCTTATTTGCAGAATTTTTTAAAGATTGGGACATTAAACTTTCTCCCGTTACTCCCCTCTTTCCTCAAGCTAATGGGCAGGTGGAACGGACTGTGAGGACATGAAAACAGACCCGCCGGAAAGCTGAAGTGGATGGAACTGACATATATACAGCATTGTTAGATTACAGAACAACCCCGGTTGGGCATTTGCCTTCTCCGGCAGAAATGTCAATGGGTCGGAAAATCCGGTCACTTTTACCACAGAGAAACGTTAATTTCACACCTCACTTTGATTGCTCTGGCGTTAAAAAAGAATTGGCTAGTCGCCAACAAAAACAAACCAGTACAGCCAGTGAAAGGAAGTGTTTAACTGAGTTGGTGGTAGGCCAATCAGTTTGGTTGAGGATGGGAAAGGTTTGGAAACCTGCTCATGTTTAGCAGTGTGGCCCTGCACCAAGGGCCTATGTCGTTCAAACCAATGACGGTGGGAATTTACAGGCAAAATCGCTACTATTTGCGTCCATCGCAGAGCGAGCAACATGGTCATGCAGCCAAAGAACAAATAGAGCACATCTCTTTACATATGTTCGCGCTCAGCCAACACATGAACAAGAGCAAAAAAATAATGTGTTGCCCATGTCTCGCCAACAGAGAGCATGGGGAGGAAGAATAACAGCGACCAGGTGTGGGCGTGAGGGTAGACAACCTACGAGATATTGGTTGGACCTGTAATGCTATTAATACTGAAACATTTTAACTTAATGAAAATATGTATTTGGGAGTTCACCTAAAAAAAGGGACGTGTAACTGTATAGTAACGGTTGCCACTAACAGATGGTGCCACCATGTTAAGTGTAATGTAAGCGAGAGCTTGACTTGCGATGATAAACACACTTGTTAAGTGGAGCTACACAAGGTTACATGTGTCTATTCTTCATCATGGCTACAACAGCCCACTAAACACTTATACACCACTAGAGTGTAAGTACAAGTAGTTATAACATATATTAACACCCTTCTCTTGTACATGGCTGTGCTTCTACAGATGTTGTTGCCCCTGTTTTTATGTGTGGAGAGAGTCTCATCAGTGTTTTCTTTTAAGTATTTAGGTCACAGTATTACCGAGTCTCTTAACAATGACACTGTTTTAATTGTTTACACCACAAGTTCAAGCATGTTGATGTCCAAATTTTTGCAAAGTTGTTTATATCATGATGTGTGTTTTATGGTGATGCACTTTGGGTTTCGCATACCAAGAAGGTTCTTGACGCACTTCGAACCTTCTATCATAACTGTGTTAAGAAGTTCGTAGGGGTACCAAGATTTTCTTTGAGTCATGCCAGCTGTATTGCTGTTCGGGTTGCTCCCTTTAAGGTGATGTTGGGTGGATGATTCATTAATTGGTATCGCTCCATTTGTGCTAGCAACAATCTTTTAGTGATTGTTCTTTTGTCATCTTCTCCTGGTTCAGTAGGCTGCACCCACAAGCGCTTTTCTGTTACTTTGGAGTACCTTCTTATCTAGACTGTGGATTTGGGTTTGTTCTCCAAAGGTGACTTTAAAAGGTACGGTCTCTGGGATATGGCATTCCAGGCGTTACTATGACACTCTGTAAATATGCACGCCGCTTGTGGCCTTTTGTGTCTTTACTTTTCTTTGTATCCTCAACTGGATGAATTAAAGCTTATTATTATTTACAGCGGCATTTGGCGAAAAGTGCCTTGTCACACTCGATACACTGTTAGGTTTTCTTCCCATGCACACCAAGCTTATGGATCCTTAATGTATTCTTTAGCAAAAAGGCCTTATCACACTGACTACATTCATAAGGTTTCTTTCCTTCGTGTACACCTAGCTTATGGTAATTTAAGGAAGAGCTTCTCTTAAAGGCCTTACCACACTCACTACATTGAAACTGTTTCTTTTCACTGTGTAAGAGTGAGTGAACACTTAAATTTCCCTTCTGCGTAAAGGCCATTCCACACTCGCCACATTCAAAAGGTTTCTTTCCATTGTGTACAACTGCGTGCCGCGTCAAGCTAAACTTAGCTGTAAAGGCCTCTCCACACTCACCACATTCAAACCGTTTCTCTGCATTGTGTACAAGAGCAGCATGCCGCGTTAAATAATGCTTGTCCGCAAAGGCCTTTCCACACTCACTGCATACGTAAGATTTTTTGTCATTGTGTAAACGTGCGTGCCGCATTAAATTAGCCTTTTCCGTATAGGCCTTTCCACACTTACCACATTCAAAATGTTTTTTTCCACTGTGCACAACTGAGTGCCTCCTTAAAAAAGACTGGAAGGCGAAGGTTTTTCCACACTCTCCACATTCAACCGGTTTCTTTCCGATGTGTACGTGCGAATGCCGTGTTAATTTATACTTGCGAGCAAAGGTCTTTCCGCACACGCTACATTCGAAGGGATTCATTGGACTGTCTGTAAGGGGTATCTCTAAGCTGGAATGTTGGAACTGAGCTAAAAACGAATAGGCAAGAGTAGGCTGAATGCATGCTATCCTAATGTCACAGTAGAAGGGCATGCTTGGTGCAGGGCCATCTGAGTTAGTGGTTACGTACTTCGCTCCTCTCCAGGCCGTTCACCTTGCTACTTTTGTCAGGATGACGCTTTTCTGACACCCAACCTCTTTTCCTGTCTTACCTCAGTGGACATTGGAGCGGCGAGAAGCGGGAGGCGGATTCTATGCCTTTTTGTAGGTGACGTGATTGTGGGCACACGAAAGTGGTGAGTAAAGATGCACGTGAACAACATTCAGAAAGATTTTGCAAGTGCAGAAAAACAAATGAATAGTGGCGGGTTTTGTGGCAAGACATCTGCACATAAAACATTTAATATAAAATTAATGCACTAACGTGCATGTCAGGCTAAATTCAAAACATTATAAAACAAAAGCACAAAAACAAGAACAAAGAGGACAACAGCAAGACTACAGCTTTCCAAAAGATTCCAAAGAATTCTTAAACCTAGTGAGGTCTGTGTTCTGGACACATTCCTCCGGAAGGCTGTTCCACTCGACAACAGATCTAGGAAAAATTTAGTACTTAAAGGGACACCCGGCCTGCCTTATAACATTCCGCGTGCCAAATTACAGCTATGCGCAGGTCATCATCCGAGCAATTACAGTACCAAGGTCGGCTAGGGTGGTAGCTGGGTTCCTCGCATAGCTGCTGTTTCGGTTGGCTTTGTGAATAGTACACGAGACAGAATCAAGTCAGCGATTGTGTCGTCACAAACCGGAATGATTCTCTTATTTTAAATCACAATTTATAATTTTCTAGGCTAGTCTCTTATAATTTTGCTTCGGCGATCTATTGGAATAATTAATTTTATTTTTTACCGCATTAGTCTATTAGATTTTAGATCTCATGGTAATTATTAGAAAATTAGTAAATGTACACACAGAGATGAAACGTCGTGATTATTGTACTCACGCAATGCATCATTTAGTGACGGGTCGTTAGTAAATAAAGATCCATTATATTCAACAGAAAATCTCCTAGACGCCACATTTTAAAAAGGATTTTTAGCAAGGGAAAGACTAACGGTAAGAAAATAGACCTTCGGGGCCGTACTTGATGTGGAGGATCGAGAAAAATGGCGCTGGAAGGAATATCCCTTTAAAAAAGTCATTTGCCGACTGCCAAACTCTTAGTTTCTTGAAGTGATCCTGTCTTCCATAATAGCAAGGTTTGGCTAATCGGAGATCAGCATCAATAATAGTATTTCCGTGCACAATCCTAATAATCCTTCTGTGATTATGCAGGTCTTGTAAATTTAAGCTCTTTGCCATCTCACTGACACTATTTTAAGCGCTGAAGTAGTTTTCAATGAACCTGATGGCCCTCCTCTGTATACCCTCAAGTTTGTCAATCTGGCTCACCAGATACGGATCCCACACAGCAGCAGCATACTCCATCCCAGATCGAACCATACTTTTGTATGCAGTGAGTTTTGTAGCAGGGGTGAAACCCCGAAGGCTCCTGCTTAAAAAACGAAGTTGCTTCCCCGATCGATTTGTAACATCGCTGATGTGACTGTCCCAGTTTAGAGAATTGTTTAAAGTGATACCTAGGATCTTCATCTCAGACACTCTTGGTAAAACAGAATTTCCGACAATATATTCAGCGACGATAGGATTATGACCCCTAGTAACAGACATGACTGATGACTTCAACGGTTGAATCGACATTCCCCAGGTGGTACACCAGTTGAAAACCCTATTAATAACATCCAGTATAGAGTTGGTGTCGAGGAAAGAGCGTACCCTATTATGCATTGTACTATCATCAGCAAAATCTGGTCCGTGATCACCAATAATATCCATTAAATAATTAAGGTATACGACAAACAGAAACGGTCCACAAACAGAGCCCTGTGGGACGCTGGAAAATACTTTCCGCTGGTCCGACAAAACACCATGAATAATAACACTCTGGGTTCGATTGCACAAGAAGGAACCAAACCAGTCAGCCATGCATCCAAGGCCATATGCCCGAAGTTTGTGGATGTGAAGAGTATGTGGCACCTTGTCAAATGCTTTTTCCAAATCGATACTAACAACATCTACCTGTCTCCCTGTCTGGGTGCCTTCAATAATTTTGTAGACTAGCTCCACCAAAAAAGATCAGTCGAGGCACCCTCTCTGAAACCGAATTGATTAGCACGAAGAACGTTTTCTCTGAGCAGTTGCATTTAATGTTGCATACTCTTTCACACAGTGGAAAGACACCATTTGAATGTGGTAAGTGCGACAAAACCTTTGCGTACGAGTCCAGTTTGTTGCAGCATGTGATTGTCCACAGTGGAAAGAAATAGTTTGTATGTAGTACTGAGTGTGGCAAGGCGTTTGCATACAACTTTGGTGAAGCACGCACTTGCTGCGCACACTGTTGGGGGGGGGGGACATTTAATTTGGATTGCAATGGTGTGGTAATGGTTTTCCGGATACGGTACATCAACTTTGGCTCAGCAGGTGCTTATTTTACATAGTGGAAAGAAGCTGTTGCAATAGCACGAATGTGGCAAAGCTTTCGTCCGAAAATCACACCTCACAGTAACGTGCGCACAGTAGAAATAAACAATTTGTATGTGAAGACTGTGGGAAGAGCAATAAATCGAGATTAGTAACGCATACTTTTGTTCTCACTGAGAAGAAACATTGTTAATAAACCTTCGGAGTAAATCTTTTGACTCTGCGCCAAGAAGACTATCTGGTAAAACATCTAATAAGGGCATGTACTTGATAAATGGTTGTCCAGTTGCCATGTGTGTTAACGTTGCTCATCTTTAACTGGCTCGTGTGTTGGATCTGTTCCTGTCTGCTGTCCTCTCCTCTTTATACTCCATGTCGCAGCTCATCGACGACATCCTGCCAGACCGTCTTCCCGAGGGAATCACTGCTCGGTCCAAGCTGACTGAAGCTACCCTTCCACTGGAAGTGCTAATGCAGTCAGCGTGAACTGGATTGTCCTGGCATCGATAAATTGTGTAGGACACTCCATCGACGGACTGCCAATCTCGACCAAAAGGCCCATCTTGTTGGGGTGTGTTCCATCGAATCCAGCGCTTGGCTCCAGGCTTTCCATCCCCCATCTTGGAACACTTCTCGACGACGTACCTTTCAGATTGCTGTTGCTCTTCGCTTGGGTTGCCGTATTTGTGAACCTCATGTGTGTCCGTGCAGTGCGGTCTTCGACTCTTCTGGCACCCATGTTTTGAGCTGTAAGAAAAGTGCAAGTCACTGGTCTCGCCACACCACTGTCAAAGACCTCTTCAAGCTGACCCTCATGTCTGCTGGGATCCCTGCCCAGCTGGAACCTGTTGGCCTTGACCGGGATAATGGTATGCATCTGGATGGTATCTCTTTGATTTCATGGATAGGAGGCCGTTAGCTGGTTTGGTATTTCACGTGCACCGGCATCCTGGCACTGTCTTACCTTAACCAGACTTCCGTAGAGCCTTTGAACGCCCCCTCTTCCGCCGAAGCCAAGAAGAAAGCCAAGTACTAATACTTAGATAACCGGTACTTCTTTTGCCCGATGGCTGTTGAGACTCTCGGGTCCTTTGGTCGGGATGGCCCGGCCCTGATACGTGACATCGGTTGCAGGATTTTCAGGACCACTGAAGAGAAGAGGTCGACTGCTTTCCTTCTCCAGCGTATTGGGATAGCCGTTCAGCGGGGAAATGCCACTTTATTCCTAAACACCATTCCAACCAGTGCCTCCCTTGACGAATACATCACTGAGCGCTGAGTGCTTTCTTCGACTGCGTGCATTTGTGGGGGTTTTGCCATTGCCAGTGTGTCTTGTGTAGCTCCAAATCCCAAATTGACTTCGCTGGGTCAAAAACACCTGTGGCTGTTGGTATTTTTTGTGGATTTTGTAATTCGTGTCCTTGTGTCCTTCCTTTTTGGACTGTTGCTGTGGCATCTTGTTTGACAACAGTTTCTTTTTCTATTTGTTTTTTTTTGTATTGTTGGTTTTGACTTGCCGTGTTTGTTGTGTTGCCTTTGCTTGTTCTTTTTGCATCTTGTTTTTGTAATATAACAAATAATCAGAATTCCTTAGGAGCTATTGGAAAAAAATGCTTAAAAGAATATAATCTTTCCTTGGCACCAACTCTCCCTAGTGTATTATTAATAGGGTGTTCACTTGGTGTACCACCTCTGAATGTCGATTCAACCGCTGAAGTCGTCAGTCTTGTCTATACTAGGGGGTTATAATCCTAGTTCTGGTTGACTACATTGTGGGAAATTATGTTTTACCAAGAGTGTCAGAGATGAAGATCCTTGCTGTCATTTTAAACAGTTCTCCCAAGTGGGACAGTCACATCAGTGATATTACAAACTGATCAGGAAAGCAACTTTGTTTTTTTTAGCAGGAACGCTATAAAACTCACTGCTTACAAAAGTGTGGTAGAGTCAGATTGACAAACTTGAGGGCATACAGAGGAGGGCCATCAGGTTCGTTGAAAACAATTTTATCACGTACAACAGTGTTGGTGTGATGGCTAAAAACAAAAATTTGCAAGACCCGAGTGATCGCAGAAGGATTATTAATGTAACGTGGTTACAAGCCAAGGTGCACACAAGTGGTGTGCATCCGAGTCAACCAGTTCAAGTGTACTAGGGGACACTTGAAAGATATTACCTGTAGGAAAAGCTGTAACAAAGTACAGTATTGCATGAAAGTTAAAGCTAAAAGTTACTTGCCAAAGTTGGGGAACAGAAGAACACACTAACTGGCATAAATATCTTCCGTCGATCCAGCACAAAAGTAGCCTAAGCACAAATTGGAGAGACTAAGTCACAACCAACCACACACAGAAACTATGTATCGCTAGAGATCCTGAATGATGGTGCCAGTCCCTTTTATGTGGATTGGCCCCCTTCATCATCCCAGATCTGTCTCACGCAATAAAACCATTATTCTACAGAAACTGATGAAATATTCTTGACATGTTGCATCTCGATCGAAAGAGATTAATTTCATAAGCCATGAAATGCAACTACCCTTTTTTTGCCCGCCCCCTTTGCATCTCACTGAGGTCCGGCATGATGTAATCATGCAAGACTCCTTTGAAATGCATAACGATAATCCTACCTGGGGCTGGGTCAACAGGTAGGAACCGGTCGGCCCCCACCGCCAAGTATGACGTTTAAAGATGATGAAAGATGTTTAGAATATAGGGGAACTATACAAGACTGTATAGCGCCCTCGTAGCGTCATAATGGAACTACGTACCACCCCATATTAACACGTTACTCCCTCCCCTCCTCAAAGAAAATAGCTAAGCTACCTACAAAATTTTATATACCAGGTCCTCCCCTTTAACCCAAAAAAACCGTTAGAAAACTTACTTTGTTGCATGCCCTGAGCCCTTAAGTTAAAATCCGGAAAGATCCCATTTATTCATTGTGTAGACATGATGAAACAACACATAAACACACAAATCCGGGAAACAAAAATTCACAACATATACACACAAACACTAAAGGGTTCACAAATGCAATCGTCAAAGTCAACAATGACAAAAGATTAAACTGTATGCCAAAAAGAAAAATTTCGTTTTTCTATACACACAAAAACACATGCACTGTTCAAAACTTTCAATTTAAAATTAAAATCTTAATTTTCTTTAAACACCATTACTTAGGGGGAAAAAAATTTTAAACTTGAAATAAACGCAAAAAGTTTGAATACTCAATCTAACACTTCAAGTTACGTGAAATACAATCCAAATGCAAGCATAAAATGAACAACAACATAATACATATATACACAGTACTGTATGCAACCATAACACAATACACATACAATTGCACACCCCATTCCCAAACCCGGTACATTGCACTGCATTAACCAATCACGTGTGTAAAAGCCGGTGACGTCACCTATTTCCCCAGCCGGTTGGATTAATCCATCAATAAATATTAAGTTTCCCACATGTCGCCATTGCAAGCCAAAAAAGTTGCAAAGAAACGCAGAAGTAAGGGGGAAGAAAAGAAGAGGTTTGCGCAAAGTCTGGGAACAAGGAAAGCTAGGAAGTTTGCAACGCCTACACTATAATGGAGTAGGTTTCAAATTTCTTTATAAATACCCAAAACAAGGATAACACACCACATGCATTCAAGATCCAAAAGCAAAGTGAATTAAACCAACATATTTACAACGAACAAATAAATAAATTAATAACATCAAGGCCAACTAAGATAGTATCTGCGTTTTTCGGACCACTCTCAACGATGAATGAAACAGTACTTTCCTAAAGCACCGAACAGAACAAACCAAACACACCACTGTTGGTGACAATTCAGCGTATTCCCTAGTGTAGCGCATTGATTTGGCTTGCTTACGTCAACCATCGTCAGCGATGAATGCGTTTCTGGGTCCTCACGCATGCTCAGAAGCTCCAACACTGGCAACCACCTACAACCACCTCTCCGAGATGGTTTGCAATTTGGTATTGCTCACGTCTGGTTACATCCATTAGCTTAGCCTGGTCCAATCATTAGCCACGTCTGGTCACGTTAAAGGTATGACGTAACGGGTGCTCTTTTGAGCTTGTTGATTTTGCTGAGCTGTGATTGCAGTTTCAGAAGGTACTAAACGGCTCACGCAACGTTATTGCACACGCGTGACGTCAATTTTGGAGCTAAACTGTCTGTAACAGTGTTGCGTTCTGTTCGCTCTGTTCAGTCGTTTAGGAAGGTACTGTAAGTTTCAATTCCAGTTTGCCTTGAATAATATACTCTTACGTGCATTACAAGCTCCTAGAGGTCGCACAAGATGTGCTATGACGTACCATGACTCTTTAACTTTAACTTTAACTTTATTAATAACGTCAATGCGCCCAAAGGGCATTATATGACGCGGGCATGGAACAGAGTACAAACAACAATATAGAAAATATTAACAAACAAAAAGGGTTTAAAGGGTTTAACGAGCGTTAACCACTTCTGGTCATCTGCCCGAAGCCCTAAGGCCCTATGTCTGCAACAGCCAGATTCCCGGGCGGTCACCAACCCAAGTATTAACAAACAAGATATAAACTTAACAATAACATCTTTGCTTGATCTGGTTAAAACTAACATGCTTCTATGTAGTAACAACATTAACTATCTACTCACCATGCATCATTTTGGCATTCAGACAAAACTATCCGAACAGAAAAATTTCTGGTCCAGTTCACAATTTTGAGACAGAGTATAAATTAGAACAGTAATTTCCTGGAACAGCTTAGAACAGTAATTTCATGGATGACATTAAATATAGTAAATTAAATCTGCATGCCATATAGTGTATTAATATATAATATAAAAAATACAACAAAATTTGCTCTAGTTCAAAGAACAGTATAGCTAGTTTATGGTTAGCATTATGTTCAGAAACGTCAGTTTTGTAAACATATGCAGAGCCAGATAAGCAGTGTACAAAACTTCAACGTGTATAAAAATGAGTAGTTTGCGCAGGTGCAACACGCGCGATATGAGCGTCAAATTTGTTTTTAAATGCATTTATGGAGAGGGCCGAAACCACTGACTCGGGTAAGTTGTTCCAAATAGGTAGTAATCTAGAAACGAAAGTATGTCTGGCCCATTCGTGCTTATGATATTGGTATTTTAATTTATGGGAGTGACCACGAGTAGCTTCATAAGTTTGGAGCTGGAAATGCTGTGTTAAAGTTGGTCCTCCAAAACCAAGTTTAAGTATCTTAAATAATGTTATTATTCCACTGCGTACAAGCCTCCACCACACAGATGGGATATTTAGGTGTTTTAGCCAGGATTCATAAGGTAAGTTTTTAGGATTTGCTACGCGTTTGGAAAAACAACGTTGAACATTTTCAATTGCTGTTAAGTCTTTTATGTGAAAAGGACACCAGAAATCAATTGCGTATTCGATTATGGGGCGAACTAATGTAAGATAAAGTTTAAAGTAAATATCGCTCCGCCGCGAAGTAATGGTCCGACCAATCAGAAATGAAATGGCATTTGCTTTCGAGATAACGGAGTTAATGTGTTTGTTGAAACTAAGCTGGTTGTCAATGATAATTCCAAGATCGGTAGTTGAGTCGGCGGCGTTTAAGGCAACGGAGCCCCAAAAATATGTAAATATGTAAAAATATGTAAATATCACTGTCTTTGACCTTGCTATGGGCGTGTTTCTAAACTAGAGGGAAGAGTGAGATGGATTCCTCCAAGCCACGCCCTACAACGTCACCAAAACCAATCGTTTTAGAAACAGCTCTGCCCTACTTGTCGTTCTCAACATTAGAAAAATTAGCTATCGCTGCACATCTATTTTCAGCGAGAGAAATGTTACTAAGACATAATACAAATGCTTATTAATCTCTGTTTAATTGGGTTTTGTTTCTAAATTTAGACATTTTCCATATCTCACTTCCTGCAGTTTAGAAACACGACCATCTCATCCACTACTGGTAGATGGCAGCCAGGTTGGATCAGCAAGTAAATGAAAAAAAAATCTGCCTCACATGCCTCAACCACATCTCAGCTCCATGACGTCACGCTTACGTTTGGTGGGAGGAGTTTGGATCAGTCACCTCGAGTTAAGAAACAGTTTTTCTCACTTCCCTCTAGTTTAGAAACAGCACCTATTCAACTTGGATTCGGAAAAATGGCGAACGCAGTAGCGAAGCCCGTGCGTCCCGTTTGGCAAAACGCTTCAGCGCTTATCAAAATCACTGTCCCGTTTGCGTGAGCGCTTCGTTTGCTGAAGCGCTTATGACTGTCCCGTTTGGGGGCGCTGAGAAAGTGCTTCGAAGCAACGCGAAGCAGAAAAACTAGTGCTTTTTTGGCAAAGAAGCTATAATTGGTAGGACGATTAATCCTCTGTGTCGATTAATCTTTGCTTTTTTGGCTTAGCTTCAAGATGGCCGCTCCCTTGTAAGTGAACGCTATCAAAGTGACGTGAGATAATGGCTAATTTTTCAGCCTAACGGTCGACTCTACTGAGACTAACAGACGCCATACCGATAATTTGTTTTGTGTGCTCGCTGAAACACTAATTTATAAAACGAATTTTCAAAAAATAACGTTGCAATTCTTGATTTCCTACTGACGTGTGTAGCGAGTGAGTGCATCGTTCGCAAGTACGTGCATAGTCACACATTTTGAAACATATTTCGTAATTGTTAAATGTTTGTTTAGTTTGCCAGACTGAATCCCTTCACTGCAAACAGCCCATATAAATCTACATCGTATATACAGTGCTGGGAACAAACGAGTTATTTTTATAAAAACGCCAACCATCTTGTTTCCTACGACGATCGTCCCGTTTGCTCGCAATGGCAAGGATGCTTCCATATATATTTCATATGGTTAGGCAATGCTATGCTACGAGCTTGGGGCAGGGACAGTTCCAGTTGCGAGTGGCGCTGCGATCACGATCGGTCGAGCTCGTCGGTGCATTAGCATTGAATTCAATGGGCGTGATGTGATACGGTCTCGTTTCGAGATGTTGTTACGGCTACGTAAAGCAAATAAAATAATTTTAACAATGAAGAAAGATAATTTATGGTTCCTCTCATAACGTAGTGAAGTGAGAAAATGTTTACTTCATTAGAAGTATTTTTAAAAACGATTTGAAAACAAGGTTCGCAACGCAACGCGTCATTCGCATTCTCGCCTACTGGTTGCTAGGCAACAACAAGTAACGCAGGCAAGCCATCCAAATTCAGCTGCCCAAAAGCCAAACAAACAAAATAATTGTGAAATATTGAATCAAACACGTTTAATTTTTTTAATTAGTATAAATAAAGCAAAAATAAGAAGAGTTTAGCACCACGTGTCTAAAATTAACCACATAACTCGACGAAAAACTGTTAGACTACGCCAACTGTTAAATCGACAGTTGCCGTCTCGTGATTTCGGCAGTTCTATTACTTTCGACAATCAAATCATGACGAAGCGAAAACTGGTCACAGTTAAATTAACACGTGTCCGCCTAAAGCGGGTGTAAATCTAGGATTCACAAAAAACGTAGTTAATACATTGACAGTGTTTGTCAGATCCGTGCATGCATTCCAATGCTACCGCTAGTTTGTGGACATACATAGAACCATATAGAACTAACCGGTGCAAAGTGAGGCTCCAAATCAACGTCTTTTTTTGTCAACTCTCGATCATTTCGTGAGATATCTCGTATCCAGACGTTAAGCCTATAGTGTTGCACGAATCTTCTTCAAAGGAATTTGTTCTGTTGACAAACGTTTTGAATCCTACCACGAAACAAGCAATCGGCGCAGCCTTTCCCTTATCACCGCAATACTAATTTGGCGCCGCCGCTAACTTTAACTTGCTGCTGGCGCCATCGTGTGAGCGGAACTGGCGGAGCCCCCGGCAATAGCATTGCAAACAGAGCATATTGCCAAACCATATGAAATATATATGGAAGCATCCTTGGCAATGGTGCTGTTTCTAAACTAGAGGGATGTCTGAGGGAAGTGAGGAAAACTGTTTCCTAACTCGAGGATACTGATCCAAACTCCTCCCACTTTACGTAGGCATGACGTCATGGAGCTGAGATGTTGCTGAGGAAAGTGAGGCAAGTTTTTTCTCGCTCACTTACTGATCCAACATGGCTGCCATCACGCATTAGTAGCTGAGATGGTGGTGTTTCTAATCTGTAGAAAGTGAGATATGGAAAATGTCTAAATTTAGAAACAAAATCCAATTAAACAGAGATTAATAAGCATTTGTATTATGTTCTTAATAACATTTCTCTTGCTGAAAATAGATGTGGCAGCGATTATTGCTAATTTTTCTAATGTTGAGAACGACAAGTGAGGCAGTGGTGTTTCTAAACTGATCGGTTTTGGTGACGTTGAGGGGCGTGGCTTAGAGGAATCCAACTCTAGTTTAGAAACACGCCCAAAGCGCCGAACGTCTACTGGTGACGTCGGCTTTGAGCCAAGAAAGCTACTTGCTGAAGCGCTTTGCCAAACGGGACGCACGGGAAGATGAATGCAGATTTTGCCCAAGCTCCAGATAAACATTGTGAAAGTGGAGAGTATAGCAAAGAGCTTTCGTCTGAATTAAGAACGATTAGTAATTCTATTGCAGACGGTGCAGTGAAACCATTTGAATGTGGTGAATGTGGAAAGACCTTTGCAAGCAAGTATTATTTACCGCTACACGCACTTGTGCATAGTGGAAATAAACCGTTTGAATGTGGTGATTGTGGAAAAACTTTTACGCACAAGTTTACTTTAACGCGTCACGCACTTGTACACAATGAAAAGAAACCATTTGAATGTCGTGAATGCGGCGAAGCCTTTTCGCTGAATTCAAATTTACTGCAACATGCACTTGTACATAGTGGAAATACACCGTTTGAATGTAAAGAATGTGGCAAGTCCTTTGCAAAGAAAAGTGATTTACTGCGCCACGCCCCAATGCACAGTGGAATGAAACCATTTACGTGTAATAAGTGTGATAAAGCCTTTTCGGTTAAGTCCACGTTATTACAACATGAGCTATGCGTACACAGTGGAAAGAAACCATATGAATGTGATAAGTGTGAGAAGGCATTTGTGCAAAAGTCAGATTTAGTTAAACATGCGCTTCGTGTGCACAGTGGAAAGAAACCATTTACATGCGAAGAATGTGGCAAAGCATTTGCTCATAAAGCCAACTTGGCAAGCCACAAGCAGCTTATGCACAGCGGGAAAAAACCATTTGCATGTAGTGAGTGTGACAAAGCGTTTGCTATAAAACAAAAATTATTAGAGCATGAAATTTGTGCACACAGTGGGACGAAACCATTCAAATGCAGTGATTGTGGCAAAGCGTATGGACTCAAATCATCATTAGCGAAACATAAACTTCGTGTACACAGTGGAACGAAACCATTTGAAAACATGAATGTGGCACCGCCTTTGATATGAAATCGGCATTAGAGAAAGAGAAATCTTGGGAGATCCATTAGAGATCCTCTGAACTTTAATTGGTACAACAAGATGTGCAAGATATTACATTAGCAACGTTTACTAACCGAGGGAGGCTAATGTAAAAACAAACTTAAGCATTACAAACCTTCAGTTAGCGGCAGACGCATAAAACAAGCTTGTACCAAGATGCTAAGTCTAAAATAAAGATCTTTGTTTCCAGTGTGTTGCCATTCCCCATATGTAAAGACGTGTTGTCTCCAATAGAAAATCGTACGAATCTACCGCGGCATCTTCTAGCGGCAGTGATATTCTTGACCCATACAGCTTGTACCCGTGTGCACGGGGACATATCAAATTTATACTCCATAATTAAGGACTTGTTTGTTTTGTTAAACAACATGGCGCGTGCAATCCTTCGGTTGATGCAAGCAAGAACAAGATAGCGCTATACGTTGCTAGATTCTGCAGGCTTTCAGATGGCGACAACGTGTTTTGAAGTAAGTATTTATTGTCATACAACATGGTATATAAAAGGAAGGTTGTTGTGAAGATTCCAATAGACAATGTTCAAGCACGATAAATTTATAATGTTTGTTTGTAATCATGCAAGGCTCATGCTGGGCACGTTTGGGTCTAATCTGAATTTTGAAATAGCCTTTGAGCACAAGAGTTGCTTGGATTTGTCTTTGTCTTTGAAGTTTTCTTTGGAGCAAGTTCACATGCTTATTATCGCACTCTTTTCCAAACTGAAGGAGTATATTCCTGATGTTTACCAAGAGAATTGCCCCAGCCATAACACCCACCAAAGTGGGGGGCAACCAATGCATTTTCATTATCTTCAGTGCATTCCAAAGTTGGATTTCTCTATTTGCCAATTGATGTTTTAATGTCAGGCAGTTAAGCTCTGCCAGGAGGAACTCCTCCCGACACCAATGCCTGATATCGTCCCTCACCTCCCGCATCCCATTGCGTTCTAGCTGAGCACCACTCGTGCTAGAGATAGAGTGATGTCGGTCACGATACGTGAAGGTCGCGAGCCGTGAGGTCGTCGTTGTATTCGTGGAACGTTATCCAATAAACCTCACGAAGAAACAACTCCAGGTCTCAACTCTCATTTGCTCTGGGGGGAACAAGAAACTATCATGGATCACAACTCCCCTCCTCCCCTTTCCCTCGGCTGAATGGCACCCGAACTAAAACGGGGCAATTTTGTTTGAAAAGACGATGGAAAACTTCGACTGAAAGAAAACCACGAAGTACGGGTGGCCAGATCAACACGATATCCCCAATAAGCATCACAGATTACAATCCGTGAGATCCAGACTTATTAATCGAGTTTGGAAGGATCAAATAATTATCGTGTGTCTAATGACTGTGTTAAAATCACGAATGGACATTCTTGCAAACATCACGAGTTGGGGAAAGTCGTACTAAACGAAATCGTTCTAAACGAACTGAAACACGAAAATTACGAACTTTTAGCAGTTATTCAAATTCAATATATTTCCTCTAAAATATATTGCTAAGGTATTGTTTTAAAACTTGTTGTGAGAAGCAATGAAAACAAGTTCAACATCAGACGTAATTTCATTTCTAAATAAAAGTGGTACAAAAGACGAATTCAAAATGAACATCACGAAAATTAAAATGCTCCTAACTTCCACATTTATTCAACCCAAAAACATTCTGTTTGTGCTTTCTACCAAGCGAAGAGTGAAAAAGGAAGGGGTAAAAATAAATAACGACAGGGAAATTTTATTGAAATACCGAATGTGGGGAAACGAGGGCAAAAAACAGTTGTGGAAGCGTGGCTCATTGAAATCCGATGCCGCTACGCACTCCTAATTCTACAGACGCCACATGTTTTCCTGCCTCGTCGTAAGCTTTCGATTGTTACAGCTTTAACGCACAAAGGAAGCGTCACTAGCAACAGTTGCCTAGCAACAGTTCCTGCGGGAACCTACGCTTCGGAGCGAGTATTTTGCTAGGGGAATATCGATCTCTGATCTCGTAATTTCACAACTCGAGCACGATGGCTTCTAGTTCAAATAAACATCTGAATAAACATGCCACAGCTTTCTAGGTGGTCCTCAGTGGGTATAAACTAGTTATGCCAAACTTAACCTCGCCCGCAAGTTCTGTGTCGGGTTGGGAAGGGAACAATTTTGGACAGCAGCCATTGTCATGCAAAGACATGTCACAGGATGGCGCCACTGGTCCGCCATTATTGCGAAAATATTACGAAGACACCAAACCGTGATGCCATCTATGAATGAAATTAGTGCTGTGTTATTGCAAACAAACAGGTACCTGCAATTTACGTTAAATGCACTGAACAACAATGCAAGATATTTAGGTTCGGTGACATTATACTGCATGAAAACGACATTATTTGACACTAAGAACCCAGGCGAAAAATTAATGAAAGGATTGTCTGAAACAAACCATAAACTAGACAAACTAGCCAATAAAGACAACCAATACAAAACCGCCAAATTCTTGTCACTACTTAGCACCAGCCAAAACCAGTCAGAGACTGAACCCGCTAACCGGGACCCATTTACAAGAGGGGACCCGCAATTACATTTCCCTCCATAACACCTGCCTGCAATCAAACTTCAAAGAGGTGCAAACAGCAAAAGTTTCAACGTGCACGGCGCGAATTCTCTGAATTTTCCAAGAAGAACAAAACCATTGATCCAACTTGAAAAATTCAACCAGTTGGATGCTAATGAAAGCCAGTACACAGAATTTGGAAGGAAATTGGGGGTTTTCCAGAGAATTCAGCTCACAACTCCATGAACCAAAACATTCCAGGTCTTTTTAATGACATTAGTGGGGTCTGCCATCACCCAAAATTCTTACCAGAGGGGATTGGAAGACGAACAGATGATAACACGAAAAGGGCTTGCATCCACTACTATCGGGAATTTCAACCAGAGAAGTGACGCTGCCGACCGGAGTTGAGCGATGAAGAAGAAAAAAGATAAGAATGGCTCAAATTTCAGCCAACAGGGAGCAACCAAACACTGGCAGGAGCATCACTACCGGATCGCGGACCCCAGGAGATGCCACTTCACATCAGACATGGAAATAACGACACCAGCGCAGCAAGGCCCACTTACAGCCCAGCAGGTGACACCGGCTCTCATTTAGACAAGCAGGGAGCTGCTAAAACATTCAGCGAATCTGTACTAACCAGACACCAATACCTACCTCAGAGGCTGGAAGAGGGCAGGACAGCACAACTCAACCATAAGACGGGCTAAGCAACAAGCAACAAGCTAACCACTGTCATGGCCTCTAAACATCAAACCATCGCCACTAGAAGACAACACTACCTTGAACTTGTGGATCGAAGAAATGAGCGTGCTTATGATGGAAAAGAGCTAAACACCCGCCTGACCTACACAATGTTTTTATGAGTTCCCTGCGAGGCAGATACCACAACTGGTGGAAGGGCATGCCGGATTGTCCAAGCACGTCGGACGACAAAAGGACTGCTTTGAAAAGAACCTTCAAGAAGCCTCTTACCAACAACCAAAGGCTAGCTATCATCATAGGGCTGCAGCAGCAACACCTTGAAACACCCACAAAATTTGTCTACATGATCCGCAAGCTTATCAAAAAGCTGAACTACTGCATGCCAAAGGATGAACAAGCGGAGCTATTCATCGCCCAGGTATTTGGACAACTTTGCATGAACCTGGGAATGTATGAGTTATTGCACATGCGATTCATTTGAATTTCATGCGATTCCCGGAAGGTCACCTCAACCACAGCAGCGGCAGAGAGAAAGCTTCAGCACAGAAGCTAACCGACCAAGAGCATGCTACGACACAAGACAAAACTCCAGGCCAAGCTTCGAGCCCGAGCCATTCTACACCAACCTCTCTTCTGCCATCAGTGACAGACGGCTCGACAATGAATGCGTCAGGTAACCCCACAGCACAGCCACAGTGAGCCAACCAATTTGACAACAGGAACCAAGGACAATGATACTCAAAACTGAAGAAACCAATGCCATGGCAGTGTTAAGTGCTATAGGTGCAAGGAAATTGATAACATCTCTACATTCTGTGACAAATCGAAACCTCCACAGCCACAGTAAGGATCAGCGCAGATGTACTTGGGTCCACCACGGTCAATGCTGGTCATACACACCATCGCTTACAGCATAGCCTTCTTCAGTGGGCTGGATTCCAGTTGTAAGGGCTATGCCATCAGGTCAGCTTGGCTCTGTTACCTTCTACCGGGGGCGGATGAAATCATGGAATCTTACAATGGTCAACCGCCAACCCTCGCTGATGGGTCCATGGAAACTCTTCCAAGAGGTAAAATAAGAATACCTTTCCTCACTCAAGGCACACATGAGACCATCCTGTTCTCCGTGTATGACAACCCCGCCATTACATTCTTTTGAAGACCAGTTTCACATTGACTATGCCAACAGTGTGGGAAATTTTGAGGGAGACATTCGTCACAACTCCTAACATGACACGCTGGCAATCCAAACACACCAGTGAAAAACTCGATTTGGTTCGTTCATGGGGATGAGGGAGACAAGATGACAAACAGTGAATTTACCGAACTGGGTAAGCTTCCGAATGACGACAAAGATGTCTTACCAAGGAAACCAGGGCGAATAAAGGACTGTGAGTACCACATAACCTTCCACCCCAAGGTCAGCCCAGTTGCCCAAAGGGCATACAATGTAGCTCCGGACATCAAATGGGAGTTGGGAAATATGATCAATGAACTGGAGGCCAGCAGAAGAATAGAGAACACCACAGGCGAGTGGAGAAGGGAACATAAAAAGAATGGAGGGGATTTCAGGCCACTACCACGAGCTAAACAAAGAGGATAAAGGTCGACAGTTATCCACTGCCCAGGACGGACGAGGTATTCCACTTCCTGGCTGGACCATGCAACATCTTGCTCCTTGACGGTGAACAAGGCTTTCACCAGATTCTTCTGAATGAGGCCAGCCAGGACTTTACAACGTTCATCTCACACAAAGATGTGTGCAAGTGGACAGAAGATGGCGATTCATGCATTCCAGCGCGTCATGACAGGGATCCTAGGGGATATCATCAACAACGTGTGTCCTGTTCAAAAGGCTCAAGAACGCAGGTTGTACCATGTGTGTTGCACCATCTCCTATAATTAAGTTGAATACATGTACCTCTTTATCAAAGTGCGTACACCAGCCATGCACTTTTCTCAAACAAAGTCCCAACAATAGCATTTTTGCAGCAACGATGCTCGCACTGCAACAAAATCTTTTTTCCAGCAGTCCAGAAGTGGAAAGGACAAACAGTTTATCTCAAAACAAGCTCAATTATTACTAGAGGTGATAAGCCACCCAATACTTCTTTTTACACAGTAATAGTACACTTTTCCCAGTTTATTCCAGAGTTTCTTGGTGTAATTGCTGCAAAATTCTATTGTACAATAAAAGCCTTAAGTACAACTGTTCATTACATACAAAAGATCCTTTTGTGTCAGAAGTTGTCGAAATTGCATGTAAATAGCATTTCCTTGCCTACTCATGCTAGTTCTGATGCCTTTTCCAGATCCATGCTAAGCCTGTCAACTTATCTCCCCCTTGGACTCCTTCAGCAATTTTATGGACAGGCTCAACTAAAAGAAGGTCGGTAGAGGCCCCCTCCCTGAATTCAAACTGTTTTCACGAAGCACATTATTCTCCAGCAGATAAATAAAACAATGTTTAACAACAGTATGATCAAGCATTTTGCTGGTATTATGTGTGAGAGAAATGGGGCGATAGTTGTTGGGGTCTTGCTTGTCTCCTTTCTTGAGTAATGGCACAACAGACACAGTCGAATGGCACATAACTGCTGCTGCTAGACTTACTAAAGAAGAAAGCACTGACTTCAGCAGAAAGTTTATTGCAACACCTTAAAAGAGCAAAACAGCAATTTCGGATTAGAAAAACAGCTTTAAAAACATAGATAAGAAAGAAAACAGAAGCAGCACCACAAGGAGAAGACTACGTGACAGTCCACCGCAGTCTCCTGCCAACAGCATTTTGCACCTATCTCAATCGGCCCTGTTCAACAAGTAGGCACTAGGACGTATCGCTCCTCCCAAAAGTGGTTTGTAAACTTTTGCCAGAGAAGATTTCATTTCATTTATTTACCATTTGGCCCAACGCAAGAAAAGCATTGAAAGGGCCATTCAAAATAAAACAAAAAAGTAAACCATAAGGATACATATTAAAAAGAATAAGAACAATACAGAAAAGGTAAAACACTAAAGCAACACATTAACCAGAGTGAGAGCAGAGAGCATCTTTCCTCAGTCCCCTACAACCCCTTCTGAAGCCAGCAATACTGGAGGCATTGGCTATGGATTGGTCCACAAGATTCCACTCTCTCACCGTACGGGGAAAAAAAGAGTCACCAAAATATTCCCTGGTACAGTCAAAGCGTCGAATCTTGTGGGTATGATCATTCTTTCCATAATGATGCGGCTGATTTAGATAAAATGACTTATCCACAACGGCTCACCATCCTCAGGTTGTTGCTGAAGTTGGGCGCCATATAACTGTGAGAATGTGTTCTATGGTCTAACACAAAGCACTCAGTTGGGGGTTTTCTAGTCCTTTTACTCTTTGCACATATTAATTACGCTTTACCAAACCTTCGTGCACCTACTGCTGCATGCTGCCATCATGATTACCAACATGGCTTCTCTGCGCGCGCTGTCTGGCCTCAGTGCGTAGGCTCCAAGTAATTACGCCCTGTGAGGAGGTGCTCGAGTGGCGTGCCGCGGCAGAGCACATCCTTACATTGTATGCTAAATCTCTCAGCACACCGGAAAAGTGACGCAATTTCCTATGTATAAAGTTTGCACTTGCTGAGCTTTTGTTTACAATATAAGAAATATGCTTTTGATGTACTTTTGAAGAATAGTTCAACCCGACTCACTGGTTCCACATCTATCTGACTGCTTGCCTTATAATGTCTAAAACATCTTCTAGGGCTTATTTATTTATTTATTATTAATCCTGGAGCTATTAGGGAGATTGCCAGACGTATTAGACAGAAAACCCGTAGAAGAAAAGCCTATGCCAAGTTTCCTAGCAGTGAACTATGGGAGGAGATAAAGTTGCTCTCTAAAAACATTGCTGAAGAAATGAAACATAAGAAGGATGTATACATCAGGGAGATTTGTGGTGACTACCAAAGATGCCCGAGAAAATTCTGGTCTTACGTTAGACTTTATAACCATGATGAGGTGGGAATCCCAACTCTACGGTCCCGTGATGGTTGCGTGTTTACCGAGCCCTATAAGAAAGCAAATGCACTCAATAAAATGTTTGAAGGGAATTTTACGATCCATGACGGCTCCTCAGTTTCAACACTACCAGAGAAGACTACAAGCCAGCTGATGCTGAGCAATGTTACTTCAGGGGGTGTTAGAGCTCTCATTGATGATCTGAAACAAAATGGTGCAGCTGGCCCTGATGGTATATCTGCTAAAATGCTTACTGTGACTGCTGATGATGTTAGCTGCGTCTATCTTGCAGATATCTTCAATAAGTCTATTGAGTCAGAGACTGTTCCTCTTGCCTGGAAGGAAGCTGTTGTGGTCCCCATTTTCAAAACTGCATCCAGAAATGATCCGTCAAACTATCGCCCTATCTCACTCACTTCTATCTTGTGCAAGCTCTTGGGACATATTATTGTTAGTCAGATGATGAAATGTCTCATTGCAAACAACTTACTCTCTCCTTGGCAATTTGGTTTTATACCTAAGGCATCCACTGAATTAATGTTGGTTAGCCTCATCCATGAAATAAGCCAACACGTTCAAGGCGGTGGACAGGTGGATGTGATCGGCATCGACTTCCAGAAGGCTTTCGATAGAGTGTCTCACCAGCATCTCTTAAACAAACTTAGCTCCTACAGGTTGGATAGTGTTGTACCTTGGTTCCGCTCCTTTCTTTCTGGAAGATGTCAACGTGTCCGTGTGGATAGAGAACTTTCCGAGAGTGTCGTTGTAAAGTCAGGTGTTCCACAGGGATCAGTGGCAGGACCAATCCCGTTTTTTATCTTTATTAATAAGGCTGTACCGAACCGAACAAACCGAACCGAACATGGCCGAACAGAGGGTGTTCGGTTCGGTTCGGTGTTCGGTCTTTCACACGCAAAATACCAAACCGAACATATTTTCACTTCTAATCGACGGATTTTGATGTTTGAATACACCATTTTGAAGGCTTTTTTGCCAGCTTTCTGATGGTCTAAACCACAAGTTCCTAACTCTAACGGTTCAGAAGTTATAAGGGAAAATGTAAAAGTAGTGGAGATTTTTTTATGTTTAAACAGAGTTTCAACATCTATGGACTTACAAGTCTATGTAAAAATACCAACATTTGTTAAGAAACTTGTGCTTTGATGAATCTTTGTGAACTGAGTTCTTTTACATTTTAGTTTAAGATTGGTTTGGTACATTTTTGTTCGGTTCGGTAGTGTTCGGTGTTCGGCTTATTTAAGATTTGTTCGGTTTGGTTCGGTTCGGCTGAAAAATTCTCGTTCGGTACAGCCTTATTTATTAATGATATGTTTGGTGAACTTGAATCTGATGATTACTTGTTAGCAGACGACAACTATGTGTTACGCAAGATCGCCAGTACTATGGATTGTGATGCAATCCAACGAGACCTCACCAGAATCAGTGACTGGTGTGAAAAATGGGCCATGCAGGTACAGCCAGCCAAAACTGTCTATGTAAGTTTCACTAGAAGTCAGTCTCTGATCTCTGCTGACTACACTATCTGTGGCCAGCCACTTACAATAAGCCACTCAATGAAACGTTTGGGGGTGACTGTACAAGCTGACCTAAGATGGGACACTCATATCAACAATATCATTGGCAAGACTTCCCATCGACTAAGATTTCTTAGACGTATCCTTTGGGATTTCACTTGTGACACGAAGAAGTCTGCCTATCTAGCAATGGTTAGATCACTTCTTGAGTATGCATCAGCAGCATGGGATCCATGGGGAAGGGATCACATTGATAAGTTGGAAATGGTTCAGAGACGGGCCGTTAGATTCATTACTGGCAAATACAGAAACGACGTCTGTGTTACTGACTTGATGTGGGATCTGGATCTTTCAACTCTTAGCCAGAGGAGGTGGGAGCACCGCCTTGGACTTTTATACAAAATCAAACATGGTCTCACGTTCATCGATTCTGAAGAGTTCTGTCAGGCTCCAGATTTCATTTCTAAAAATGACCCCTCCCAGAAGACCAAATGATATCAGTGTAGCACTGACTACTTCAAGTGTTCTTTTTATCCAAGGACTGTTGTGGACTGGAATTCCTACCTCCTTGCGTAGCGGAAGCATCTA
Organism: Lithobius niger; assembly: GCA_023313725.1. Taxonomy (NCBI): domain Eukaryota; kingdom Metazoa; phylum Arthropoda; class Chilopoda; order Lithobiomorpha; family Lithobiidae; genus Lithobius; species Lithobius niger. The sequence continues at coordinate 8,914 of JAHWFP010091444.1, read as the reverse complement.
CATTGGCTGCTTTCTCGACAAAGTCCAGGGGTCTCCGGCAAAAACCTAACTGTAGCCATAATCCGTAGCATTTTTGTTTTATTTGGATTTTTTAGGGATGTTTTATGTTTATATACACTGTAATGTCAACATGCGGGAGCTGTGTATCATCTTTACTTTACTTTATTCCTCTAGCAACTTTCATGACAGCCAGTACTCAAAAAGCATGATGAATGCAAAGATTTCCCACTCTGCAGAAAAATGTTTTGAATTTGGCGATACTAACGCAGACCTCCCGTGCGAATCACCATTAAAGCCAGAGGACTCGCCTTTAATGACTAAGGTGAACGATGACAGTTGTTCAATGAAACCATTTGAATGTGACGAGTGTAAAACGCCTTTGTGCGGAAATTTTGTCTAAGTCGCCACTCCCTTTTGCACACACGAGAGAAACCGTTTGAATGTGGCGTGTGTGGTAAAGCCTTTTCGCGAACGTCAAATTTGGTTCGGCACTTAGTTGTACACAGTAGAAAGACACCATGCCACGAATGTGATGTGTGTGGCAAGGTCTTTGCGCGAAAAGCATTTTCAACTCGGCATACGTACACTATATGTACACAGTGAAAAGAAACCATTCGATTGTGCTGTATGTGGTAAGTTTTTTCGCGAAATTCAAGTTTGCACCTGCATTCACTTGTACACAGTGGAGAGCGACCGTTTGATTGTAATGAGTGTGGTAAAGCCTTTGGACAAAAGTCCCAGTTAGCGCAACACGCACTTGTGCACAGTTGGAATAAAATATTTGAATACGATATGTGTGGCAAGAAGTTTGCGCGCATAGCAACATTAACGCAGCATGTTTTTGTTGTGCACAGGGAAAAAAACCAACTTCAATGTGGTGAATGTGCTGAAGCCTTTCTGTCAAAATCATCTTTCTTGCGGCACGCACTTGTACATAGTGGAGTGAGGCCCTTTGAATATGAGTGTGGCGAGTCATGTGGTCTTTCCTTTTCTTTTCACTTCAAGATGGGGTAAGACAGGGTAGCCCCCTATCTGCTCACCGCTTTACGGCAGTGCTTGATGATGTTATGAATTCTGCTGAAGAGAACATTGACGCCTGGAGAATAGAAAAACAGAAAATATGCTTTGTTGCTTACGCTGACGATATATTTTGCTTGAGCCTTAGCCGCGGCAGCCTACAAAAGGTTGTTAATTCCCTTGTCAATTGCCTTAGTCAGGTTGACCTCTCCTGCAACTTCAGTATGACTAAATTCATCTGTTTCTGCGAGAGTAGACTCCCGTGCAGTAACTTAGCTACTATTCAAATTTCCGGGAACAACATTCAGTGGGTTGAACGGATTGTGTCGCTTGGAATCGTATTCACTCACAATCTCACCTGGGATGACCAGCTTAGAAAGCTTAGTCTGAACATGGCAAGACAGACAGAGCAATGCAATGACGGAATCTGACCTGTGGCATGTCATGAAGTGTTGTGCTCTTCACCTCTATGGACATCTCAGCATTAAGAGGGCTCTCGGATGGACTAAGTTTCCAAGCAATCATGAGGCTTGTTTGAAGTTGGCCAGCTTACTTGGCCGCTGATCACTATCTGCAAGAATTTATAGGGTTTGGGAGGAGAATTTGTAACTCTAAAAGTCCTTATTGAAACACGTTAGATCGGTCCCCATTAGTTCAGTCCGAGTTTTCAGAGGGCGCCACGTGTTCCATCTGATAATTTTTGCTCATTTTTCAGCCCAAATCTAAAGTAAACTAAATTACAACTAACTAGGCTAAATAATAATTGAACTTAAACTCGTTTCGTTTAGTTAAATTTAATTTTAGGCTAAAAACTGAGTAGAAATTCCCACATAAAACACGTGGCGCCCTCTATAAACTAAGACCGAACTAATACGACTGTATCCAAGACGTTTCAGTAGGAGGTCTTTGTCAAAAATTCTCCTCCCCAACCCTATAAATTCTTGCTATCTGGAATAAGATTAGGTTGTGGCAACAACTCAGATCGGGACATAATTGCCTTATCGGAATTTTTTGGCGGGACCAAAGGCTGGTGCACTGAGTTCGGCTCCCAAATTCATGATGCCCTGGTTGAATTTGGAAGGTAGTGCGAGACCAGGAGAGGAACCGATTTGCTCAACGAACTACACAAGGGGGTGCAAGCCAATGTTGTGCTACGCCAGGGCGTTCAAACTTGAACTCGTTTTCCAGTTTTGTGTCAACGTTTTGCCTTTTTGTGTGCCACCATTGAATTCATTCTGGTGGCACTTTCGAATTCTTTGTGTTGTGAAGCCGTATTTTTTTATGCGACTGCTGATTTGCTGCTTTAACGCAAGTTTTTTGCTTGAAGCTGCATTATCGTATTCATTCTGGTGAAATGCTGGTTGCGATTTTTATGCGAATTGGGCAGTGCTGCATTTTCACAAGCAACACAGCTGAATACATACTGGAGAGAATCCGTTTAAATGCGTATTGAGTAGTGCTACATTTTCACGAACAGGAACTTTTTTTTTTTGAAGCACAGCCGAATTCTTTCTCGAGAGAAGCCGTCTTAATGTGAATGTGTAGTGCTGCATTTTCCGGAAGTGGCCTTTTGATGTGAATGTCGAATTCTTTCTGGGGATGATCGTGTAAATGCGAGTTGTGTTGTGTAGTGATGTTTTTTTTCCCCACAATGAGGTTTCCTTTTGGCGAATCGTGAAGTACTGCATTTTCTGAAGTGGCCCTTTTTGAGACACTGCCGAATTCATTCTGCAGAGATAATGTTTTAAACAACACAGCCGAATTCATTCTGGAAAGAAGCCATTTTTTAATGGAAATTGTTTTGTGATTGTAATTGAATAGTGTTGAATTCATCCTGGAGTGAAGATGCTCATTTGAATTCCGTGTGTTGCGAAGCCCTTATAATGCGACTTCTGTTTCGCTACTTTTTGCAGGGAAAACTTTTGCCTAATGCTCGTAATCGTTTTGTTTTGGTGAAAAGCTGTTTCACTTTAAGTGAGACTACTGTAAGGCTGCTTTTACACGGAGCTAACAGCTAGAGCTAAACAATCAAATTCATTCTGGAGAGAAGCTGTTATAAGGCGATTTGTATAGTGCCGCATTTTCACATTGTGGAATTTATTTTTGCTATATTTTTTGCTGTATTTTTAAAATTGTGTTAAGATTTGTTTTAGGCCCCACACTGCATAATGCAGTGTTTTTGTACCTCGTTGTACGTGTAAGGTGCGTCTACACGGGGCGCTATTGACGCGTGACGCCCGAGCTTTTCTTAACGCGCGCTTCGTTCCGACGTTTTTTCATTACGCCTCGTGTAGTTCCACTGGCGACACAATAATCCCCCGCCACAACAACGCGCGTTAATAGCGCACGCTTTCCCGCGTCTCCATACCGCCCCGTGTGGATGGACAAAACAGCAACAAACTCAACGCGCGCTGACCTCATTTCCCTGTCAACACGAAGCGCCGATAGATAGAGTCCAGTCTATTTTCTGGCGCTTTGACGCGGCAGTCGTGCCACGAGATTGGTCAGTACGGATCACGTGAACAAAACATGGCGCCTGGACGAAGCCTTCGCTTCGGCAGTTTTGGCGGTGGCAATCGGCAAGGAATATGATCGATTGACAAAACTAGAGGTGTGAATGAAGCCGTATTTCGCTATAAATTGATTAATTAAACTTAGTCCGACACTCGGTACAATTTGTAAAAGGAAATACGCCGCTTTGGCGCTATTTCGGGTGGCCGAAAGGAGTGCTCTGAACGAAAGCAACAAAAGTGCGGGCAGGTAGTGGCTACGGCAAGGCTGAGGGCTCGCTACGGTGAACGAAATTGATAGGTTTGTGGCGAAAGTATGGGTCAAATAGTTGGCTACAAATCTTCCGAAGAAATAGTCATTTTTAAACAAATTATATTGGATTAAATAACGAAACATGGGGTATGGGGTTTTGTGTCTTCCAAATGAATTAAAACTTAAAAAGTAAACTTAGGCCATGTGTGTTTTTTATTTTTCTGTTCTATTTTTTACCGTAGTCTCTATACAACAAATTATGTGCGGGGGGGGGAGGGGGGGAGCAGGGGGAAAGAAATATCCAAAAATGGCGATAAAATGAGACTAAGAAAAACACGGTATTTTCTTTATCCAGCCGAAAATTCATCATCCCCCCCCCCCC
>JAHWFP010091443.1:59344-71960 GCA_023313725.1 Lithobius niger | reverse complement strand
CCAACTCATTTCTAGCCAAGAAAACTTAGGTTCTTAATTTAATTAAATATCACTATATACGTTAATTATATATGCCTTGACAACAGCATGTTTAAACTGTGTTGTTAATTTTGTGATTTTATGATGTTCCTTTCTGACGGGGTGCACAAATCCACGAAATATTGTGCAAATTTTGGATTTTCGAAAACTATTTAAGCTATATTGTTGTTCAACTAGCCTATGCTTAGTCTGGCATTTTATCAGAATTCAACGCTTACTGTGCACTCCTTTAATTTAGGATATATCATTCAATGGCCATCTTGACCGCAGACGCCTTTTTAATAGGGATCGACCGATACAGAAAAATACCGATCCGATCAGATACCGATTTTCCCCTCACACGCCGATCCAATACAGATCCGATACACCGATACAGATATACCGATACCGATTTAAAAAAAAAAGTCAATGGGTCAGAAAGTCAAAAGCAACTTCATCATTATGAAACTGGTTTCAAGAAAATTAAATTTCTAATTTTTTTTTCTTAGTGGTGGCAGATCCGCAAGTGTACCTTCGACTGTAAAAAAAAACCCAGAGTACACTGCAGATAGGCCTAATCCCAAGAAGCCCTGCCCTGATTCTGGCAATGCACACACGTTGAATTCACTAAGCTGCTGTGCAGATGACGTCATGGGATACAAGCGATGCTATGCAGGAAAGGTTTCTCACAAGCTAGGTGGAGTAGCCAGCGTGCACGGAAGTTGGTCGTATCGGCTAAAATATCGGTAAATAAACACCGATACAGATCCGATACCGATACACAAAAAATACCGATACCAATATTAATATCGGTCTATCCCTACTTTTTAAGTCCTTAACACTACTCTATCGGTTGGCAATGGCGCACGGAAGGCAGGGAAACAGAGGGTAGTCCCCCAACCGCTCCAAATGTGCCACAATGCTAAATAAGTTCCTCTGGAATTTCAAGGTACCCTTTTGAAGCCGGGTACAACAGTGATATCCGATAAATACTTCAGCTCCTGGCCCTGCACCCCGCTACTGGAGCTAAATATCAGCACTCCCCCACACCTATGGCTGTCTTTTTTTTTAGTCCCTTGCTAACAATTTTCTCTGGCTTAGCCAATGCAGTTTAGTGAACAAAAGGACAAGCCTTAGTTATATTTGGTAGAATACTAGTAATTTTATTAAACAAACTTTCTATTGAATGCATTTCATTATTTTGTCCCCTTTTCATCGGCAATTAATATTTGCAATATACCTTGAGCTAGTTAGTGGAAAGCATTGGGCTGGTTGGGCTGACCTAGTCCATCTCTGTGCAAAGAGGCCTATACTTTAAAAAATTTTCGGAATACAGTTGATGAGTAACAGACAAAATCCCACCATGTCATGAGTCAGCACTGCAGTAAATGTAACGAGGTTACACATTTTGGTCGGTGTGCAGACCTCTTCATCAGTACACACTACACCACGCCCTAAGTGGAGTAGTTCCTTCTGATGAAGGACTATATGCAGACTAAAAATTTGACCCCATTAATAAATGTACTGCATTGTTGAACCACGATGTGCTTGGATTTTGTCTGGTCCTATTCTACAAGAACATGTCAGTTTAGCGTTCTTGACACCCCTTTAACCAATAGAACCACACGATTTTTCCAGAAGTTGGAAGTAAGTTTGGAGTCACAAATTGCCATTGACAAGTGCCGAATATGTGGCAGCCTCCACTTCTCTAGTTGAGCTTGCTAGAGATTATCCACTATTAACACTTTCAGTCTTGGGAAATGTTCTTGACTATTCTTTTCAGGATGCAATCATGCCACGATTGATGGGTTCCTCTATGGGTTCACTATGAAACTCTCATAATTCAAAACCTCAGTTTTTAGTTCAATCACTTGATCTTCGACAGACGCCACAACGGTACATCTGTGGCCGATATAAATACTTCACTTGTGCACGTTGTCAGCAATATAACCTTGGCCATTTTTAGGTGTACACAGCCAATGGTGACAAGTTATTTGAAAGCCAGTCCTAGAAAAATTAACAAGAACACTTTAGTCATTTGTCAAAAAAAACTACAATCAAAAAGTTGTGTTCTGAAAACTTAAAACAATCAAATTCAGCAGGCCTATACGCCCATCTGCAGAACCATCCGCGCTAAGTTGAATATACATAATTCTAGCCCCGCTCATCTTAATCCCCAATAAAGTTAATCTAGACTACACTAAACCATATATTGACGTGATGTTCTTTATTGTGCAGACAAACATTAAGACCTTATTTAGCGTATATAAATCGAGTAGCCTAATGGAATGCTCGCAAAAAGTAAATTTATTAATGGGGGAGGGGACCTCAATCTTCGCTGATTTTTTTCAGTTTGCGAATTACAACCCTGAAGTTGCTAGCCTGTTATCTTCTCTAATGTTGGAGACCAACTAAGTAATCTGGTGAGGTTAAAGTTAGAAAAAGACAGTAAGATAAGTGTTCAAAACTGCATATCACCAAAACTAGCTGCCATCTGTCAGACAATGGCGACGTAGTTGTCACTGGAGATGGTGAAGTGTCTTAAGAAGTAGGTCTTGGTTATTCGCAAAGTTTGCTGGTTAATCTAGACACACGCTAGTGAGTCACCTACAAGCTCGTGAGATTAAGTATTAACTGTTATTGTTACTGTTAAATTTTACTTGTACACGACTACAGACGATTAATTATAGAAATGAAAATTTACAGACATAAAATTCCTCCCGAAAAAAATGACAAAGGAAGATAACGCAGTATGACCTTTGTTACGTTCACAGACCTCTGAAAGTTCTGATACCAAAATAGGTATAAGAGAGCCAGAAAAATTTCCAAAAGGGTCAGCCTTTAAAAATAGTGATGTCATTCAACCAGGGAAAGGCTGCCAAGATTAATCCTATTAGCTAAGTTTTAACATCGCGCCGAATAATACTTTGAATGTTAAATGAAAATTTGAAGTTAGCGCGAGTAGCAATAGTCTAGTTTTCATTTAACTTTTGAACTATTAGACTTTCATATTTTAATTTTACTTAGCCTATATTCTGTGGTAGGCATTAGGCCAGTTACCACACTACAACCACATAGCTGGCGGTGAATTTAATTCTAGCATTATGAACCTTTTAAATCTTGGGTGTGTATAAACACAAAACAGGAAATTGATATTTTTCTGGTAGGTGATTCACCATAAGTGGGAAAAAATTGTAATTCGTTTTCATTCCTGCCAGAGAATTACGTAAAAGACTTCCCCCCCCCCCCCAATAAGTTTTATTTTCAAGTATGAATCCGATCTTTTTTGTGTTCCGGTTCCGGCAATCAGAAATTCAAATACTTTTTTTTGGGGGGGGGGGGGGCGGAATTAAAAATTACAACATTTTCATCTAGAAAGTAATTAGTAGGAAAATGGACATTATCTGCAACCCAACAAACCCCAAAAGCTAGTTTTGTACATTATACAAAATACATTGTACATACAGTACACTGAACAGTCATACTATAAATAAATAATAGTGTTAGCAGCGTATCTAAGAAAAAAAAAGCCTGAGCCTATAACTATGATGGTGGGCACAATAAATTGAAAACTTGGCAAGTTTCACTGACGTCTGCTATAGTACATCTGCTGCAACTAACAGTCAGTCCTACTTCCTAACCTTATTAAATGCATTGTGTGCCAGGCATGAAAAAAAGGTTATAGTGAATCTCTAACAAACAAACAAAAATAACAATTCTCAGAAAGAAGCCAGAAGAACATAGGTGCGGGGAAAACAGGAGAAATAAACCACACGAAAAATTTGACATTTTCTAGTGATAGAAACCTGCGTGTGGAAATTCGAGCCAAGGTAAATGACCTAACCTATACAGGGTTACCACCAAAACACTGAAATCAATTTCCCTGAGTTTTCCAAGTTCTCCAGAGTAAATGAAGTCATTTCCCAGGCTATTTACCGTAATTTTAGGAAGGATATTTTTTCACACATTTTACCAGTTTTGTGTTAAAAATGCTGAAGGTTTTTGATGGGAAATACATTATTTAAAATCTTAATTTTTTCCCCGAGTTTTCCAGGTTTTTTGTAAAAAAAATCAGTGAATTCCCTGAGTTCTCCCCGAGTTTTCCAGGTTTTCCACATTGGTGGGAACCCTGCTATAATAATTACAACACGACAACAACAATGAACCCGATTTGTCTTTTTTTCGATTTCCCCCCCCCCCCCACCCCCCTTTCTTTAAAATAACAAACATGTAGAAATTCAGTCTTAAAAAGGTAGCCAGCGAAGATCCTTATATTTCGGTAATACGTACCTTAGGATATTCCGGTGAAATTCAACGTAGCGGGCGTAGTCGGAGTCAAAACAAGCAGACTTGTTCGTCTGATGTGGGAATGGCGCTTAGCATTCACACGGAGACATAGCATATCACAGGCAATCGGCGTCAATGATTCTAAGAACATACATGTATATATTATATTTCCGTGAATCGTGAATTTGCGTTGTATATCAAACGTCAATGTACCCAACAGGGAAAGCGAAAGGGGGATAAAACCAAAAGAAAATGAAACAGATATTCATTCATTCTGTTTCATTTGTTTTTGATAAAAACAACGCCGGCACAAAGGGTGCCTGCAGGGTGCACATTTACGCAAGCGGTCATGCTCATGTCGTCCGCGGCGCATGCGCACGCATCCCATTGTTTGGATAAGCTATCTGCATGGTGCACTCGACTGTTTGTTGAGTAAGGTGTGGCGCAAGTGCTGTAGAGATAATCTGAACCAACGGCGATTGCTTAAACCTGCCACTACGTGTAGCCAACGACTGAGGGTCTAAGAACGAAGAAAACGCACCGCGTTCCAACAGTATGGGCCGCGGGCGATGTGTCAGACTTTTGTTGTTGTCTGGTTTTATATACTTTTGCCGACGTTATTATGATGTAAGAGAAAAGTAGCGGTTTACCTGTAGTGTGAGGAGCTACGGTAGATGAGGCCTAGAGTTCCGTATCAGTGAAGTGAAGTTGAATCTCGGAGTGGAGGGAGAGGTAGTGCCTACTTGAATGGATAGAAGATTGGTGAGAATAGCAGGTCTCTCCAGAATGATGGGTTTTATCTCTCCAGAATGAGGATTATGGCGTCGGCCCCCCCCGGGGGGCGGCGATGTTAACGTGAGAAGGCAGTCAAAGGTGCTAAGAGGGAGAGTGAGAATGAGTTTTGTGAAAATTTAAGATTTGTGGAAATTTAAGATTTGTGGAAATTTACAGGCAAAGGAAGAATCCAAGGCTTAAATGAAGAGTTTTTGTTATTTTCGAAAGTTGAATTCACTGTTTGCTCAGCTTTTTGTTTAAGTTTTTAAAATTTTTTTTTTTTACGTTTGAAAAAAGAACCGGCGTCACAAGGTCCATGTAAGAGGGTTTTGAGTTTGATGATTTTTTTTTTTTGTGTCAATGGAAAAAAGTGACGTCGATAGGAACTGAAAGGTTAGAAGGAGGATGGGTTGGAGTGCAACCCCAAGCAGTAGTGGCGAGCTTTGGCTCTGCAAGGAGTGCAGGGAATGTCCGAAGTGGGGACGGAGGAAAGGGTTACCATGTTAGGAAGTGATGGGAGAGAAGGGAGGCTGTTGTCAAACTGCCACATGGAATAAGTTTGAAGGTTGTGGGAAAGGGAGACAGATGTAATGGCTTCCCATGACTTAGCAATGTTTTGTTGACGAAGGTCATTAAGAAGGGAAGGGTCAGGGAGAGGAGCGGAGATCCCTTCATCACGGAAAATTACGGGGTGACATGGAAGGTTTGACAGAAGTCTGGGATCCGAAAGGGATGCAAAACGTGCGGGGTGCATGAAGAAGGTGGGGCGGGGGTAGTTAGGGGCACACCTATGAAGGCCATCGATGGGGTGCAGAGTCCAGGTTGGCGTAGTCACCGATGGGGAGGAAACTGTGGCTGGTTTAAGGTGAAGAGCATCAGCTAGAATGTTATCCGTGAGACTCTTGAGGTGTGATGCGTTTTCAGATTTCAGTCTGGAGTTCAGTGAAGTGAGCTGCGTGATTTGTGAGTGTTGTTGATAGATAATATCTTGAAGGTATAAGAGGTAGGGTTTTACCTTTTGTACGTTATGTTTGAACTGGTTTTTTGCACGAACGTTCAGGCGGAGTTTGTGGCGAAGGGTGGAAAAAATTTTTGGGTGGTCCACCTCTACTGCTTCTTCATGGTCCAGTTCATATAGGGGAGTGTCCTTTTTTGTTGGGGAGGAGGCGGTGGAGTTGTCCGGCCGAGGGGGAAGTGTGGCTGGTGTGGCAGGGGAGGGGGATGGCCCCAATCGTGCAGGGAAGTCCTCCATAGGTGAGTCAGTGACTACGTCAGAGTGCTGGCCCGGGAAGAAGGGGGTTGCGGGAATTTCAATGGTGGCCCCCGAAGGAATGGTGAGATCGTTGATCAGTTCAGTAGAAGGTGACGAAGGGGCGTCGAGAAAGATAACCGGGTCATGTTGTGAAGGTTCAGGGGCAGGTGACGTCATACTAGTTACGCTGGCAGGAGTTGAGGAAGTGACGGTATGGGCCCAAGATTGTTGGGACAAAGGGGTTGAAGGAAAGTCTTTGTTCCCCGGAGTAGCTGGAACTGCTGTTACCGTAGAGGCGGGAGAGTGGGTGGAAAGAAAGCTGTCAGATTTGAACTTCTTTACCAAGTCCTTGTGGGCGATGTCTTGCCTTTTCCTGGTAGCGGAGAGCATTTGACGGTGAGCAATAATCTGCCAGTCTTTGAGGGGAATAGTTACACAGATGTGGCATGGTCGGTCGTAGTAACTACACTTGCGGTGGAATTGACACACTTGGTGGGGGTCAAGACGATTGGGGTTGAAGATCCCTGGACAATGGCACTTCCCTGGGCTGTCGACGACGGGGGTGCGGCCGAAGTAGATGTCTGGCTCGTCCGAAAAAGACATCGGGACTTTGGCTTTGACCATTGTAGAAAATTCGACGAAATGAGGCGAGTGAAAATAGAACGATGATGAGAACACGCAGGATGCTAACCAGTGGAGAAGTGCCCGGAGGTGGGAGGCGGGAAGCGGGGCGGCGAGGTGGCGCGCCTGGTGGCAGAAACTGGAATGAGGATGAAACAGCTTTCGTCCGTTAGGCATGAGCCGATGGTGCGGGAAAGCTTCGAGGTGGGCGATCGGCCAGATGGCCGAAGAGAAGGTGGCAGGGGAAGTGGGTTTGTTTTGGTTAAACCCTGATGAGAGTGCTAGCTGGCCTGTCGTGGCGGGCGAAAGAATCCGTAGTCTTCAGTTGGAAGGGTAGAAAATCCGGATGCGAGACTTGAAAGTGGAAACCTGTGGTAAGCATTTGAAGAGGATGTTCAGGAGGGACGTCAAACCTGGGAAAAGACCCCGTGGGTGGGGAGCAATGGCCGGACGAAGGACGTGGCAGGAGTTGGGCGTGAGAGGAGGGATGCGGCCGTCTTTCCGCGTTACGTGGGGCGGCGGAGGCCAGCGGAAAAAGGTGGTGAAGGGTGGTCCATGGAAGAGGAAAAAGCCCCTCTAGCGGGGTGAGCCTGAGACGTGTAGAGGTGTGGAAGGAACACCGGAAAAGAGGCTAGTAGAAGATGGGGGCGGCAGCGGATGAAAAAGGCGTTAGAAGGCCAAAAAGGTGGCGGGAAGCCAGGGCAGGCAGGGCGATCCGAAAGTAGCAACGGGACCGTTGAAAGACGGTTGGAGGAGTGGTAGAAGGTCGGTGATGATGACGGCGTCCCGGCTACGGGCAGACTTGGTGGCGGCTGAAGGACGGTGTGACAGGAGTTGGAGTGAGAGGCAATCCCGGCTTCCTGGTGATGGTGTGGCTATGAGTAGCGGGAGCCGGATTGAACGGCCGTGTGGTGGCGGATGAAAGACGGTGAGGGGGGGGCGGGTAGCGAGTTGGTAACGAATGTTCCTGTTCCCGGCGGCTACCACAGTGAGTCTGGAGGGACCGTCTTTAGCAGGATTGGAGAGGCGAGGCTGGCGGCAAACCCAACACGACGGCGACGTCCCGGCTATGGGCAGACCGGAGACGGGCCGTGGATGGGAAGCCATTGACCTGGTGTGTGGCGAAGGACGGCGTTGAGGGTCGAAGCAGAGGCTGTTGAAAGGCGATACTGGTCATAACTGTCATTCCGATGGGCTGGTGGACACGATCGCAAGAAGTTGAGAGCGGAAACTAGTAATAGTGTCGGCATGGCGTTGGGGTCTGGTATGGTGAGGGCTATTGGCTTGGCATGGCGGACGAAAGACGGCGGGAGAGCTAAGGCGGGCCGTTCCTAGATGATTCAGTTCCCAATGGTTAGTCCAAGTGGTCTTTGTTGATGGGTGGATCAGCTCTCAATGTAAATTCTGAATGGTCTTGATGAGGCAAGAGCTATAGTTGTTTGAGAAGGGAAGAAAAGCAATGAACCCAGCCCGATGGCGACGTCCCGGCTATAGGCAGACCGGAGACGGGCCAGGAGCGGGAAGCTGCTGCTGAGGCATGGCGGTCGAAAGACAGCGGGGGGCCGAGGCGGAGGCTGTCGTCCAGTTCTTATAGCATTCACAGATGGGCTGACGCGGTGGAGTCTACTACTGCAGGGAGAGAGGCAGGTATGGACTATGGGCTATGGGCAGACCGGAGGCGGGCCAGGGGAGCGAACAGTACTGCCATGACGGGCATGTAGGCTTGGCAAGGCGGACGAAACGGTAAGGGAGCTTGAGGTGGCGGCTAACATCGGGCGGTTCAAAACACCATAGTGTCCACAAGCGGCCTGATGAGGTGGAATCTTCAACTGGAAGAGAGGGTTGGAAAGAGACCGACTCGATGGCGACGTCCCGGCTATGGTCAGACCGGAGACGGACCAGGGAGCGGACGGTAGCTGCCGAGACATGGAGGCTGAGAGACGGTGAGGGAGATCAGGAGGCTTTCGTCCGATGGTCCAGTTCATCATGGCATCCTCTGGAGGGTAGATGAGGTGGTGTCTTCGACTGCTTGAAGGGGCAGGTAATGATGCCGGCTCGATAGCACCGTCCCGGCTATGGGCAGACCGGAGACGGGCGAAGAGCAGCGGAAGATTACCGTCCCGTGAGCTAGGTCCAATGGGAGCATGATGTTGGATGAGAGTAGAGGCAGGCGACCGGGCGGGAGACGTTCCAGCAGTGTCGGACGTAAGACGGCAAACCCGTGGTGCACTACCATGGAAAAGGTACCGTCCCAGCTACGGTCAGACTGGTGACGGCCCTAAACCCGGAGAAGTGCGAAGCAGGGTCACGATGGCGACGTCGGGTAGACGGAAGGCTGCAACGGACGAAAGTCAGGAGTAGATGGCAACTGGAGGCCGGTGACATCCATGGGCAGCGGAGATCCGGGAAGGAAGATTGGGCTTGGAGGCTACGGCGGGACGAAAGAGGAGAACCAACAGAACGAGCCGCGGCGGCGGCTTGAGACAAAGAGATGGCGAGCCCTCGTAACCGCCAGCATAAGTTATATGGGAGGTCCACGCCCGCGCATGCATGGTGGGGTGACTGAGGCGGCCATTCAAGTCTCAAGCAACCAACAGCATCACTGAGACAGCATGCTAAAATTGCCAGGTACAGTACTTTCACAGCAAAGAAAATTAATTTTGTTAAATTACATCCTGTTCAACCTTCAGGCGATTCTAGAACTCTTCCTTTTGCTGCACCACGAGTGTACAAGAGAACAATGTCAAAGGATGAATTTGTGCCACGAATTTGGTTGTCGTTTTGTTTAGTTCTTCAAAAAATATTCTGTTCAGTGTGCATGGCTTTCAGCCCAAAGCGCCTTAGCCCATGTGACTGGCTTAGAAGTGAATATAAAACATCTTTATAATCAAATTGAAAAACACGACGACTGTGTTACCCACACACAAGCAACGCAAGCCTACTTTCAAGCTGAAGGGATGTGCGATACAATGTCCATGGTAACAAAAACTCTTGTTTTGCGAAGAAAAGAGCAGGTTAATTTTAATAGGCAAGTAGTGCGCCGACTCATTGACATTGTACTTTTTATTGGCCGTCAGTGTTTGCCATTTTGAGGGCGTGCAGAATCTGCGTATAAATTAGATTCAGCTGATCCAGAGTATAAACCCAATCATGGTAATTTATTGGAACTTGTTATGCTTCTTTCTAAGTATGATTCTGTGCTAAAAGAGCACGTTGAAAAAACAATTCACTCAAGTAAAATGGCTAAAGAACACCGCCAGTGCTCTCGTTATAGAACAAAAGCTACAGGAACAAAAACCAAAGTTACAAAGCTGCAAAAAGAAGGTAGCATTTTGAGAAAGGAAGGTCGTGGCTCCCTATTCACAATGCTTTGAATGCTTTGAATTTTATTGGTGCTGCTATTCAGAAGAATATCGTTGACGAGGTGAAAAGTGCAGGCATTTATAGCCTTGAAGTAGATTCCAGTCAGGACGTTAGTGTTACTGATCAGTTGGTAATTTGTGTGAGTTATGCGTTACACAATGAGGTTAAAGAAAGACTCATTAAAGTTGTAAGTATTTCAGAATCTACTGGTTTGGGTTTGTACCAAACAGTAAAAAAAGCACTCGAGGAAAATGAATTGAGCATTTCAAACATCATCAGTGTTGCCTTCGATGGTGCTGCTAATATGAGTGGGCAATACAATGGCTTACGTGCACACTTACAAAAAGAATCACCACTTTTATTGTACACACACTGTCATAGTCACGTGCTGAACCTAATAATGACTGCAGCAACGTCGTGCTGTATCCAGGCACAGTCCCTTTTTGGGCTTTTAGAAACCACAGCAGTATTCATGTCGGAATCGTACAAACGCACAGGTGTTTGGGTGAAAACCCTAAGCAAGGAAACTTCAGTATGAGGGACACACAAACAAAGAAAACTTCAGAAGATTGGACAAACCAGATGGGTGGTCGAAAGATCGAGCTATTGAAACCATTTTCCACAACTTAGATACTCCTGTGAAAGAACGCATTCGGTTTATTGTTTTGATTAAAACTCTGCATGCCATTGCTTATGAAGGAAACTTCGATGCAAAATCAAGTTACACAGCAAGGTCACTTCTTGAAAACTGGTGTAAATTCGAAACTCTACTTACTGCATTCACATATATGAAATTGTTCTCTATGACTACCCCAGTATCACAGTATTTACAAACACGAGGGGCTAGACAACGTAACAGCTTGCACCATGCTTGATACACTACAGGATGAACTTAATGCTTCCATTCACGAATTCGAAGACGTATACACTCAGGATGAGATGTTTGCATTTTACATGAAGGAAAAAGTTGAAGAAGATTTAGATCATGCATCAAGCACACATTTGCCTGTAAAGCGAATGCACAAAAAGAAGATGATGCCAGGAGAAATAGCACAATATGAGAGGAATCATATCGCAGGGGATAGTAAGAAATTGTTCAAAATAGAAACATACCGCGCCAGAATGGATGCAGCCAAAATAAATCTTGATGAACGGTTCAATAAGAGTAAAGATGTATTCAGAGATTTTTCATGTTTAGACCCCAAACGATTTGATGAAGTGGCTACCACGGGTTTGGCCGACAATTGTTTGGTTAATTTATGCAAGACTGCTAACGTCAATCATGCCAAAGTCATGGAACAACTGCGCCACTTTGTGAAGCTTTACAAAAAACTAATTGTTTCTACAGCTGAAAGCGAAGCCACACAAACGAATCAACCCACTGAGAGCAGTGAAGCCGAAATAGACACTGAAACAGACACAGATACATCAAATTCTCAGAATTCTGAAAAAGACTGTCTGTCCTCAAAAGCGGATCACACATTAAGGCTAGACCCGGACGCCGAATCTACTGCTGAAGATTCGTGTAATAGTGACGATCTAACTCTAACGAAGAAGACAGCTTTACAAAGGACTGCAAATGAAACCACAGTACCACCAGACCGACAGTCCCACAAAAGACCATGCACGAGAAACGTTTCTCAACGAGAATCAAATAATTGCAACAAGTGTTTATTATGTGCTTTCAAATTGCTGCAACGATACAATTTACACACCAGCAGCTACAGCCATCTGTACTTGGTTTACAAGACAGCGTTAACTTTAGCAACTACACAAGTTATGTGCGAACGTTCCTTTTCTTATTAAAAATGGTGAAAACAAGATTGCGCTCATTACTGAGCCAAAGTTTGCTAGAATCTTTTCTCTTCATGGCTGTGGAACGAAGTGAGGATGTTGACTACGACAGAATCACTGACTCTTTGGCTCAAAGTTCAGAAACGTTTAAAAAGAATTTATATGTTTTAACTGTCGGCCAATTTTACAGACTAAAATTTTGACTGTAACTCAAAGCCTTTGCCAAGATAATATGCTAGAATATTACATTTCAAAGTAAACGCAATAAACTACAAAAAATTAATAAATGGTGTTGAGGACCTCACTCAATTAAAAGAAAAAATAAGCTGAAATGAACCAAAAGTAGCTGATGAAATTTTCAAGTTCAATTATAAAATGTTTTGAATTTCTTTTGTACGGGAGAGTTGACATCGCATTCTCCATATTATTTCTTTGATGGGAATGAATGAGTGTGAGTGAGTGAGTGAGTGAATGAGTGTGAGTGAGTGAATGAGTGTGAGTGAGTGA